>JASZXT010000691.1:0-13798 GCA_035521555.1 Lecanoromycetidae sp. Uapishka_2 | reverse complement strand
TCCTCCTCATGACCTCCGCCGCCCCCAGCTCCAACGGCCGATTGGGCGCCTGCTCCCTCCCAGTCGAACCACTCTCGGGATGCTGCTGCTGCTGCTGCTGCCTCTGTCTCTTCTTTGAACTGAACAGAGAGGAAAGGAATCGAGTGTTATTTTGACGGCGTGAAGGCGCTGGCTGGAGGGTTTGGTTTGGAGCGTTGTCTTTCTCTTTGATCATCTTGTGGTAGTTGCCTCGACCGCCGATGCCGTTGTGGATGTAGACTGTTTTGGGGCGATTGCGAGGTAGAGAGGTTGGATGAGGGGTGCAAGAAAGCGCGGTTGGTTTATGGAAAGAGAGTTCCGAGGAGTCGGATGAGTTGGATGGGCGGGGAGCATGCATGTCTTCTTCAGGTGTATGTGGGTTTTCGGGACAAGACGGTGACTCGTTTTGCGAAGGATTTAATGCTGAATCTGACGTGAGGATTTGTGGATATGATAGAGCTGGTTCACCACAAGTGAGAGGTGAAAACGCGGGTTTGGCAGTGGGGAAAAGGGTGTATTTTGGCCT
The DNA here is from genome assembly GCA_035521555.1 of Lecanoromycetidae sp. Uapishka_2. Classification (NCBI taxonomy): domain Eukaryota; kingdom Fungi; phylum Ascomycota; class Lecanoromycetes; species Lecanoromycetidae sp. Uapishka_2. Next base: position 13,254 of record JASZXT010000691.1, on the reverse strand, counting down.
CGTCTCCATGTGGAAGATGGTGTGGCACGAAAGTGGAGAAACTCGGATGACCGTTTTCTTCGGAGGAACAGCGTCACACAGGGTCAAAGCAGGTACCCTAACAATGCAGTGGAGCGCGTGGATACGATATTACAAGACGAAAAAGAGTCGCAGGAATTGGTAGATAGTTCGACTGGATGGAGAAGCTGAAACAAAACGAAAATGCACGTCGAAGAATATGTGGGATGTAGGTGGAATCGGGTACACAGTCGCTCGTTGTTAATTAGGAGATCATAGCGCAAGGCATGTGGATATGATGCCTCAAGGCTTAGCGGTAGATTATGATTATCCTTCGGAATCTCCTCCGCCAGGTGTCTAGGCTTTTACACAACACGGAAGTGTAATAGAGACCAATTTGCTGACAAAAAGGTACAGTTTTTAAACAAATCGAAATGATTTTTAAACAAGGAGCCTTGTGTAATCATGCTGCCAACGGTGTTGCGGCCAGATCGCGTTTGAACTAAGGTACGATCGTTGGAGAGATCTTTTGAGCTATTGATCTTTTTACATAAAAGCGTCAAATCCATCGATTGAAGTCTTGGTAATGTCATTAGCTCTGCGTATCCGAAATGCTAAGAGGAGCGGTAGTGGGGGTCGTGCTAATGGTATTGGGTGCGGATGGATACCTCGGGTCTTGGTAATATAAACCTTTACCTCCGTAGATATGGTACGAATACTAATAGTATGGCGCCGGATCGGATAGTTGCGATAAGCGACCTGACCACGCGGGGTGCATGAGACTAAGTACCTTAAGGTATCGAGGCGCGCGAGAGTATCTGGGGTATTCAACGTTGATCTGGGGTACCTTAAGGTAAGGCAGCTTTCACTTCCTCTGTGCGAATTTCCCTTCCCCTCAGGTTCTGTCCGAGAGATTAATGGGCTCTCTGCCAGTCTGCCTTTCAGATTTAGTTAAGGAAGCTCCAATCAGTGAATAAAATCAAAGGTTCATTCTCGTCCTGAGGAGCGAGGAGCAAGGACCTGAAAGGAAGAACCTGAGCTCTCCATTCCACATTTCGTACGTATCAAAAACTTAGCGGCTGCCTTTTTGTATGTAGCCAGAGGTTTTTTGCCATCACTCAGGGGAAAGGAGCTCTTTGCAATGAATCTAGAATCGCGTGCGTGTGCTTCGTGAAGCTGACCTCATCATCTTCATTTGACCTGGTAAAGAGTCCCAATGGTCTTGATTTGAGGGGTGTCCCCCGCAACGCCTCGGTGGCAATGCCTGATGTCCTTAAAATATAGTCTTGACTTTGAACACGAGTTCAAACACCCGCATATTGTGCTTTCCTCGACTCTTTCTCTTGCCAGGCGATGTCTCGGCGTTCCTTGTCCTTTGCCCCCCGGACAAAAGCCAATAACCTGAGGGCACCCGCAGGAGTAACTCCTTCACATCTTCTAGCCATACCAACACTCTCGGGTCGCGCGACCTCGAGGGCGCGCTTTTCTTCGAGACTCAGGCCGTGTATTTTGGCGTAACTCAGGTCAGTAGGTAGCTTGAGTTGCTCATCGCGCTCTAGAACACTGATCGCAGTCTTCTGCTGCTCAACGTAAGGGGCGTAGACGCTCTCAATGCCGATACGGGCTCTAGCCATGGGCGAAAACGTTGCGATCTGAGGGACCTGAGCTACTAAAGACTCAACGGTAACACCCGTAAGACGTAATAGCTCGAACGCAGACCTACTTGCTGCATTTTGATGGATTTGGAATCCTCTAGCCAGCCATGCGGTGGAGCTCATCCTGACATCTTCGAGGAGAGTTCGTAATTGTTGCATCTCTGCCGCTAGAGCAGAGAAGTGCTCCCAACGCTTGTCGCCGACTACTCCTGCGAGTCTTCCCTTGGCCGTCAATCGCAAGTCGGCGTTATCAGCGCGAGCACTCATTCGATATTCGCTTCGGGATGTGAACATGCGGTAAGGCTCGCTGACACCTTTGGTAATGAGATCGTCAATCATGATACCAATGTAGCCATCCCCTCTGCCTATGTTCATCTGTTCTTTTGCTTGTGCGGCAAGGCCAGCGTTGATGCCCGCTACAATGCCTTGTGAAGCCGCCTCTTCATAACCTGTCGTTCCATTGATCTGCCCAGCAAGATAGAGGCCCGAAATCAGCTTCGTCTCGAGGGTCGACCGCAGATTGCGTGGATCGACATAGTCATATTCGACGCCGTATCCCGGCTGAAACATCTTCACATTTTCTAGTCCAGCAATTGTGTGCAGCATAGCGTCTTGAGCAGCTGCCGGTACTGTCATAGAGATACCATTAGGGTATATAACATCTGTTTCAAACCCTTCCGGCTCAAGCCATATCTTGTGACTGTCCCTATCACCAAACCGAATAACCTTGGATTCCAAAGACGGGCAGTATCGTGGGCCCTTAACGCTTTCTCTGATGTGAATACTTTGATCAAGATTATCCTGAATTATTTTATGAGTCGCTGGGTTGGTCTCAGTGCCGTAACAATGTAGCTGCTGTTGTACAGTCACTCTATCATTGAGGTATGAAAAAGGCACTGGAGGCTCTTCCCCTGGCTGGGCCTCTAGGCGCGAAAAGTCTATCGTGTTCTTGTCCAGTCGAGGAGGAGTGCCTGTCTTCAGCCTCCCTAATTGAAAGCCCGCTTCTCTCAACGATTTGCTCAGGCCAAAGGTAGCTGCTTCACCCATTCGTCCACTCGGAAACACCTCCAGACCAACATGGATTTCTGCTCCAAGGAATGTTCCAGTTGTAATAATCACTTTTGGGCAGTCCAGCACTTGTCCAGATTCAAGCCTCACTCCCACAATCCTCTGCTGCATACCGTCCGTGCCTCGCGTAGTCACAATGTCCGCGACCTTCCCCTCCAAGACACCCAAGCCCGGCGTAGCTAGTATTTCAGCTTTCATCTCTTTCTTGTAGATCTCTCTATCAATCTGCGCTCTTGGACCCCATACTGCTGGGCCCTTCTTTCTGTTCAGCACCCGAAAATGCACGCCGGCTTTATCTATGATGCGTCCGCAAAGTCCATCCAAGGCGTCGATCTCTCGTACCATAGTTCCTTTGCCAATGCCACCAAACGACGGATTGCATGAGCAGACTCCTAGGTTTGACAGTGAGGGAGTGACAAGAGTTGTCCTTGCTCCTGATCGAGCTGCAGCGGCGGAGGCTTCTGTACCAGCATGGCCACCTCCAATCACCACGACATCGTATGTACTTGGAATAATTATTACTTAGAACGGGCGCAGGGACAATGAAGGCATACCTGGAGCGGTCACTGACTGAAGCAAATCCTCGAGAGCGGAGTGTACATGTTAAGGACGACCGTACACGGGGACTGTGGCCCCAGCGCAGCAACGCTACAGGCCTGATGGGTCGCGCCATGGGTCTGGTCACTGACTATTGAAGGGAGTCGAGATCTCAAGAACATTCAGATGTCGATATAGCCCTAGCGCTAAACTATATCACGTAAACACCTTAGACTCGAAACAAATCCTATGCTTCCTCAGTCATTACCGAGTTTTTCAGTCGCAAACATTAAAGGCTTGTCGCCACTTAATTATCTAGTGCTCTTGGAAGTACATTAATTTGGTATCAACTAAAACACCGCGCCCAAAAATCTTGTGCTCCGTCCTCGATCGCTTCTATTGCTACCTTCTGCCAGCTTCCTTTCTCAGCCTGGCCACTGCAGAAGTGGGCACAACTTCGGGCCAGCTTGAGACTGCATCCTCAACCTCTTCCAAGAAAGTTGTACTATTGTGTATACTGGTACCACTGAGTACAACTCTTACACCTGGCGAACTTGCATTAACCTGAGCGACCATCTTTGCTTCCTCATATGTTGCACCGCCAACAATAAATACTATGATGTCCTGTGGCTTATCTCTGGTTGTCCCACCACCCTCGACGAAGGGATACTGTTGTTCCTTCAATCTTGCTTTGATGAGATTTTGTAGCGTTGCCTCCAAACGAGGCGAATGCTGCGTGTAAACATTCTCCACGCCCTTCAATCCCTTGAAACGGTCACGAGCGCCAGAGAAGATTGACGAAGATTCAAAGAGATCGGAGAAACCTCCAGCAGCAGGTGCGGCTTGAAGAGAGTGGTGATAAGCCAGCAACTTAGGTACAAGCTCTACCCGTCGTGGGGGAATATTTCCAGCTGCGGTGAGCAAGTCAAGTAAAACAGGTAGCGCACTGGAAGGATGCTTTTCGTAACGCAGCGAGTACAAGGCGACAAGTCGAAGTTTGCTGTCAGCGGTGACTTGTGGCGACGATATTAGCCGCTGAACATTCTAATTCTGTGTTAGACGCCCTCAACTACACTTCCACGAAAGGTCACGGGAGTCACCTTGAGATCGTTAGCATGATTATCATTGCAGGCGAGGCTTTGTTCCAATTCGCTAACGTCCAGGAGGCTGTCTGCGCCAACCCGTCTGCTCAGCTCTCCAACAAGTGTGACGTGTTTGCTGACATTGCCAGAGAGTTTCCTGAACTCGGGATAGTCTTCAACGAATCGTTTCATATCCGCAATAGACTCGATACTGGCATTACTTTTCGTCTTCGATTGATACTGTTCGACATAGTCCTTGATATTTCCACCAAGATCACCGAAGTTCAAGTACATATTCTTCTTGAAAAAGGGATCTTGATCTTGTGACAACAGAACCTCCTTCAGTTCCGTCCGCACGTCAGGCACGTCACTGAGGTCTACTTTGCCGTTGTGTATACCAAGCAGTTCGTGTACCATTGCTTGATAAGTCCACTGTGTCAATAAGGGAGTAATCGGATCATCCCTTCGATCAAGAAGCAGTAATATCGGTGGTGTGTCTGTTTTCCTGAAATCAAACAGCTGCTCTTCCTGAGTCATCTGATATCGCACTTCTGTAGCCAGCTTCTTTGCCATCAAGCTATTCTTTTCATACCGTATCAGGGGTTTCTTCTTCAAAGATAGCAGCAAGGCTAAGACTCCCTCCGTACATCGTTGAAGAGAATCGGGGTTCCAAATATCGGGACTATTGCTCCAGAGGCGCTGTCTTGGAAAGCCAAGCTCGAGTGAAAGTAAATCGGGGTTCACGACAATGTAGTCCGCAAAATATTCCTGGATGCTCTTGACCACTTCGTTGTTGTCCGCTTCCGCCAACCGTTCGAGCGATGATTTGCGAATGACATTGCTGAAGTCTAGGCCAATTTGTCAGACCGATGCAACAATAGTATAGTAGGTCTCTTTACAAATCGCATATTCTCCGTATTTGGGTTCCCGTAATTCATCAATCAGATGCTGTACCGAGTCCGGCGATGGTCGTACGAAGCAGATGCACCGCAGATGACGCATCTTCTCTCGGGAACTGTTGTCGAGACGGCTGCACAAAGCAAATCAGCGAAGTCCATCCTAGCATCCACGAGGACGTACTCGACCAAATATACCTCGTGGTTCAGTAGAGCGGACTGAGTTGTTGCTGTCGAGACAATGGTAATCTAGCGTCATGTTAGCGAAGTCTTGCCGTACGCACATTGCCCTAGACTCGCACTGTCTCATTGTCGAGCAAGAGAATCTTCATCTTCGAAGATGAAGACCCTAACGCGGTTTCTCCAGCTAACACCATCTTCGAGATGTAGCCTGAGACGGCTGAAACTACGTCCATGATCGTAGGGTACGGAATCGTTAGGAGCTCCTATGTCATATCCGCGGGCATTGCTTTGACTATGAGCCTTCTGCCGCAACTGCTATGAATGCTTCGACATGCCCTAGCATACTATCGTAGAAATCGTGACTGTTTGTTCGTTGAAGCTACATATGGGGGATTGGGGGGTGCGGACTTGGCGTCTCGGGCGCCGAATCCTAGAAGAGTTTCCCGCCCTCGCCCGCCTCCCCGCATTGCGTGAGGGTGAGATCTTTCTCGTCGACTATTGTAAAATGCGAGCCCCCAAGTACAAACTGGCTTGTGAGGTGCTCCAGAGGCTCCACTCTCTGATAGCCACGGGTTGAGCAGCATGCTGCCCTTTATTGACATCCGTGAGCCGCAGAGCCCCAGAAAAAGCGAAGATAAAGCTGGCTGAACTCTGTATAGCATTTGAATATGGGGCTTCCGCGACTGGGGCTTCGGTGGACGAGTGTGCGATGACAGACCAATGCTGTAGCTGAAATCGATACTAAAGTTGAGCAGTGAAAATGATTACCTCGTTCCTCCTGTCGTATCCTCTCGCCGGAGTCCTGAAGCGAATCCCTGATGCCAAACCATACCAGAAGAATCTCTTCATAATAGCGTACGTCGGTCCTGGGAATACTCGACTTACATGAAGAGGTATCTAATCCACTGTAGAGTTTCCCTTTTCTATCTTGTTGGAATCTTTGATCTCTGGAGCGGCATTCGTACCCTTTTCATCAGTTCTGCCGGAGCATACTTGATCGCTGCATATGTGGAAGGTCCTCTCATGCCCTGGATAGGCTTCGTCTTCCTCATGGGCCACATGTCTATCAATCATGTAACGCGTCAATTCATCAGTAGACCGGACAAGGTGGATGTTACAGGTAAGTTGACAAGGCTGAGGTAGGTCCTGAAGCATACTCAGTGCCATCCTAGGAGCGCAAATGGTCCTGATCATGAAGCTTACGGCTTTCTGCTGGAATGTGCAAGATGGACGGCTGCCACCCGGCGAGCTTGCGGATTATCAGCGAGAAAGAGCGCTGAGAAAACTGCCAAATCTCCTAGATTATGCCGGTTATGTGCTATTCTTTCCTTCTCTGTTTGCGGGCCCTTCCTTCGACTACGCCGACTATCGTCGCTGGATTGAAACAAGTATGTTTGATGTTCCCCCGGGCACAGATCCTAAAGTCGTAGCCAAAACACGCAAGCAGCGAAAGATACCGCAAAGCCATACTCCGGCTACCATCAAGGCTGTGATTGGGCTGGTTTGGATCTTCCTGTTTTTAAAGTTCTCTGCATGGTACAATACAAGTCTTGTGTTGGGAAATGAGTATGTTGAATATGGCTTCTTGAGACGCGTATGGATCCTAGAAATGCTGGGCTTTTCAACCCGTATGAAGTACTATGGGGTTTGGTATCTTACCGAGGGGGCTTGTATCCTATCTGGCATGGGCTACAAAGGTATCAATCCCAAGACGAATAAGGTCGACTGGAATCGGTTGCAAAACGTCAATCCCTGGGGAATCGAGTCCGCACAAAACTCGCGCGCTTACCTTGAGAATTGGAACATGAATACGAACCACTGGCTTCGAAATTACATGTATCTGAGGGTCACGCCAAAAGGCAAGAAGCCAGGATTTCGAGCTACTTTGGCGACTTTTGTTACCAGTGCTTTTTGGCATGGCTTTTATCCTGGTTATTACTTGTCGTTTGTGTTGGCAGCTCTTTTGCAGACCATTGCCAAAAGTAAGTCTAGACAGACTCTTCATTCTCTTTTTTTTCATCCTGTAATAGCTAATTAACCTAACTCCAACTCAGATTTCCGCCGCCACGTTCGCCCCTTCTTCCTCACCCCTGACGGCCTTCGTCCCACTCCCTACAAGATCTACTACGACATATTCACCTATTTCGTCACCCAAACAGCCTTCTGTTTCACAACGGCCCCATTCGTCCTGCTAACCCTTCCCTCCTGCCTCCTCGTCTGGGCCCGAGTCTACTTCTACACTATAATCGGCACAGCAGCTTCGATGGCTTTCTTCGCCTCGCCTGCGAAACCATGGCTGATACAGAAATTGAAGACGAGGAACCAGCATGCGTTGCAGCCCAAGCAACAGGAGAAGGCCGAGCATCCGATTGTGGGGTTGGGGTTGCCCGATGATCCCGCGGGTGATATTGATGAAATTGTTGAGGAGATTAGGGAGGAGGTGGAGGCGAGGAGGAAGAGGGGCCAGAGTATCAATATGCCGACTGGTGCTGAGTTGAGGGCTATTGTGGAGAGTAAGCTTGGGAAGAAGTTGTGAGCATAGACTTAGACTAGAGTAATAATGTGCCACTCATAGACAGATCATGGGTACGGGATTCATCATACCAAAAGTGAGCTTGGGCATCATCTCAATCTCGCCCCAATATTGCAACTTATCACTCCATTGAGTCCAGACTCTAACCATCTCCATCTCTATCGACGCCCAACGCACTCATTTCCAAATCAAGGAAGTGCGAAAACCCCTGAGATTTCCGTATGGAATACCATCACGCACCAAACCTTCCTCGCCCACTGTGCCTCGACTACGACAGAGAGATGCCATTAGCTTGGAGATGAACGTCAAATCTACTGATGTTTCTTATTGTCTTCGCATCGAAGGTTTGGGTCGGTGTGTATTTTGCTATTATCGTCTGGTCCGAAGGTGATGATGCTTCAGATATGAGACCCTGAGTATACTAAATCAGAGGTTTGGGGCACTACCAGAGAAACTGGATGACCTGTCTTTTTGGATTCTACTGCACTTGTATTTCCTCATGTTCTGTTGGGTAGTATCACAAACACTAGGACCAACAGCCTCAACGACTTCGAAGCGTCTCTTAGATGAACGAAGGCAGACTTTCAGAAGAATTAGATAGTATATAAGTCTTGGGATAAGACATCAACCTAGAAAAGACATGAAAATATCATCGCTCGCTGAATCGTAAAATGTCATCGCCACGAATGGGTGAAACACCAGGTCATTTGTTTGTGCAGGGTATCCATCTCGTCTCCACATGCTCTCTTGACGCTTCATAAAACATGCCTGATAATAATACAGATTTTGTGTCGTGAATATGCAACAAGAAATAAGGAATCATTATCTATGTGAGAGCAACATGAAGCTAAATTGGCGTAAATCTTCATCGTGAAGAATGTAAATCGTAAAAGCTATCGTTGGAGATAGTTTGGTCATTTGGCAGCGACTACTGCAAGTGCGATCTGATTGATGGTCAATTAAACCTTGTTTCAAATCGTGGAACAGCCTAACTTACCACGGTGGCAATGATCAATATCCCGATCAAAGACAAGATACGATTAATGTTGCGCCACCAGCGCGCATTCTCGTAGCGTGCCTCATCGATGGGGCCTAGCTGCTTTTCGAGATTTTCAGCAATCTGTGTCTGACGGTCTTTCCCTTTGGCAGTGAGGATAGCTGGTCTTGGTGGTAGAGGACAGAAAGAGGCGATGAACCAAGCTTGGAGAAATGTCAGTATACTACCAAATCCTTGACGTAAAATCTGACAAGAACTCACCAGGAGGGATTATAAAGCCCAATGCGAAGAGCAAAATCTGAGCATTCCTCTTACTCAATGCCTTACCCTCTGCTTGTTCATCTAGGCTCGGGGCTTGGAATATGGTCCGCCGCCTTCCCAGAGATCTCCTATCGTGCCACAGATGAGGCGACCAGCTAGACGAAGTCGTGGGCCTTGGAATCCCTCTAGCATCCGCTAGATCAAGCTCCCTAGGTATTGATGAACCGCCTGGAATGTTTCTCTGCTGGTTCACTCCTCCGTTGCGGATTCTGGGTAAAGTCAAAGATATGTTGTCCGTAGATATAGAGGGACGGCTATCCCGTCGGCTCCTTGGTAACGTACTGGAAGAGGTGGGACGCGCGTAATAGGCTTTTGCCCAGGCCGGAATGCTGTCTCGAAAGAAACTCGCTCTAGATCCGCGTTTCGTCACTACGCTGGCCCGATTGTCTTCTGGAGGCACCCCAAGAAGTTCTGAACCCCTCGACCCGGGTATCGGTGGAGGCAGGTTAGACAGTTCATCATCGCGCTCACTGACCACACGTATCGTGGAGGAGCCAGTGATGTCTCTTTGGTGTATCGGAGGTGGGTATGGTAGGGGAGATGCAACTGAGCTCCCTCGTGCCGGGGCAGGGCTGGGTACAGGAGGTAAGTCCGAGCTTCCTCGAGCATTCATGGCCATAGATGAGGAAGACTTGCTCACGCGGGATGAGTCTGGTAACCACATGGTTTGGCTAGCACGCTCATCCGAATGTGAGCCAGTGCCTTCCGATCGCACTGACTGGACCGTTGAAAGGTGCGGGTTCCAGCGTTCCTGAGCGCGTTCCAAGGTCCGTTGCATCCTCTGAGGCTGAGCGATTGGGGACTCCGCCCACGATGCCGATGCTGCTGGCGGTCGTATCACAGGGTATTGAAGGTTGGGCGAGCTCTGACCAGCTTCTTGTGGGTTTCCGTACGCAGGGGCGGATGGTGTACGGCGTTCGGCGGGTGTTGAGAAGGACAACGGATTTGGGGTAATGGGGGACACTGGAGAGACCGGAGATGGCTCTTCAATTTGCTCTCTTATGGCTAATCTTTGGGGCGTTGAGAGAGAAAGATTTGATTTCGAAGAGCTTGGTCGCGTGCTAGGGAAGGCCGAGTATGAAGCACGTTTTCCATTCTTGTTCTTCTTCACGATGACGGTGCCTGTAGAATTCGAAGAAGAGAGCGAGGAATCTGACTCTTTGGATGGAATTGGCTGCCCAGCGCGTGTCTCGTGGAGATGTGAGATAGGGAATGGTCCTGCAGCCTCAGGCTTGGGCGGCACACTCGGTAGCTGTACGATGTCATCCGAGACTCGGCCAGTATCCGCCGGGGCTTGGTCGAGTGAAATCAAGCTGGTGGTTGCGTGCGTCGGTGTGTGGGCTTGAGGAGTGTGAAATGAGGCAGTAGTAGATGATCTTTGGGGACTTGGAACATGTTGATATTCTTCGCTGTTGGGTCTTTCTTTATGAAATTGGACTGTTGCCACATTTGAAGAGTCCTCAATAATGCCTTTGGTTTCACCTGGTGGGTTTTGTCCAGGCGAAACACCAAACTCAGCCCCAGCCGTGGACCCCTGCACGGTATTGTACCCTTTAGGCGATAGGATCTGTGAAGGCTTGGTTGGAAAGGGATTGCTTCCATAAATTGGTGCTTGAGGGTCTCCAACCATGCGCAATGTTGGAGAGGCTCTCTCGTTGGTCTGTGAATCCGATCTTTCGTGAAGGGCTGCCCTTCTGGCTGGGGAGCCCTTTGGGCGATGTGGAGAGGACATGCGGTTTTGTGGATATCATAACGTCGGTCATGTGCTAATTGATCATTGCTCTTCTGTATAGATGGTATTTTTATTCGCTTTATACAGATCGAGGAAGGGGTATTGTCGTTGGGGCGTGGAAAGGGAGCGTCTTGGGGGCTGACCCGTTCAAAGTTGTAGTAAAAAGAAAGACTTGGTGAAGAAGAAAAGGATAGTATTAATGAGTGTAATGAAAGTATAAAACAGTAGACATGAATGAATGAATGTCCAGAAGAAAAAGAGGTTGCAGTAGTGGTGAAAAAGATGAATGGTGATGAACTGGAAAGTTTCTCAGTAGGAGGATTTAGGGGTCGGTGCGGCTGGGAAGGCTAGTCAGGTACCAGATCTTCTGGACAATTTATTCCCCTTCTTTTCCCTCTTCTTCAAATTCTCATAAGACTGTTCCAAAGAAAAGAAAGTATTTGAAAAAAGGGAAGAGGTCTGAATTGTGGAAATGGAGATACAGGGATTGTTCACACAAAGCCATCGCTCATACTCTTGTGTACTCTGTCTGAGTAGAGTACTCGCAGCTGTTGGGGATCACCCTATCACCAGTTGGTAGTTCTATGGCCAATCTTATCGATAGGCTGATTGCCCCTCTACTCTCATACAACAGGTACCGTCCTTTGTTCTCGCGAGTGAAGCGTGAGTCGCGTTAAGTGGTTTCTATTTCAAGGGTTTCATCTCGCTGCGAGAAGTGAAAGTGGGGAGTATGAGACAAGATTAGTCTCTTTCTGGCCTAGAGCAGCTTTTCATCTGCTTTCCCATTCGTTCTTTCTGCTGTCCCTGCCGAGTCCGTTGAAAGCTTGGCTTCTTGGGTTCTTAGCTCCTTGGCGAACTCGTTGTCATTTCGGACACTCCCGACACTTGCCCTTCCAATCGTTTGGCCACAACAGATGCCATCATGAAACGACTGTAACAAAAGCCTGACATGAAAATGAACATGAACATGAACATGGACCAGCAGCTCTGGATCGATCATGCATAGCATAACACATTCATTACTCATACTCACTCAGTATGAAACAGTAGAGTGACGTCCATTGACGTAGGCTTCCAGCTCAATGGCGCCTACAAGCCTGTACCAAACGCTCGCAAGTTACATTAAAGAACCAGGTACGTACGTGGTATTAGTGCTCAGTCTACCACAACAATGACAAAGGACCCAGACCTCGCCCTGCTTCTCAGACTGTTGGACTGATCATATGCACAGAGAAGGTAGAGCCTCCCATGCTCTCCGCCAGTACTGCTGTGGCGCTTTCGGTACGTGTTATACAGGGAACGAGATGTGCTGGAGATTTGTAACGGTTCGCTTTCCTACTTCGTATTGGTATCCACGTATTTTCCTAGTCAGCCATGTAAGGCTCCAAAAAAATTGTGGTTTGCCGCAGTAAGGGAAAGTCATGTGTGGTCTTAGAGCTTGTTTTTGTCTGCACGAATACCTATCCAAACAATGACCTCCGCATGCATGAAAAACTCCTCTATAGTAAACCACAGTACCTTACGTCTACTGTCATAGGTAGCATACACAGCCCTTTACGTTCTGCCTTTCTACATCTCTCCAGCAACCCGGCCTTCGCCAACCCTTAGCCGTGACGCTCCTTCCGTAATCCGAGCCCGCAGCCGCTTCGTTACCGTCTCTGTCGCCCTCTGCTCCCTCTTCACCATCTACGTCCTCTCAACCCGCGCCCACTTGGAATGGCCACGGATTCTCCACGAGCTCGGTTGGTACCCAATCCATCTTTTCGACATCGCCAAACCCTTCTGCCTCACCGCTCTCCTCTTCGCTGGTCCACTCTTCGAGAGAGGCATTATCGACGCTGGATGGCGCTCATGGTTCCGGGGGAAAGATCTCCATGAGACGCTTAGCAGCTGGATCGGCTGGCGCAATTATATTGCTGGGCCCGTTACAGAAGAATTCCTTTTCCGATCTCTGATATTACCCCTCCATCTCATCATCATCCCTCGTCCATCACTGACCGCCCTCATCTTCGCCACTCCGTTGTACTTCGGTATTGCGCACAGCCACCATTTCTACGAATACACACTAACGCATCCATTCACTCCCACTTTGGCCGCACTGCTGAGAAGTATGGTGCAATTCGCTTATACAACTGTGTTCGGCTGGTATGCTACCTTCATTTTCTTAAGAACCGGAAGTGTATGGGGTGTTGTGGTTGTGCATGCATTGTGTAATTGGATGGGGTTGCCGAGAGTCTGGGGGAGGGTAGGGGG
>JASZXT010000690.1:0-13854 GCA_035521555.1 Lecanoromycetidae sp. Uapishka_2 | reverse complement strand
GACGGAGGGGTCGTTGTCGCAGGTTTGGACTGAGGAGCAGGATTCGCCCGTGGCGGCGCATTGGATGTGATCGCGTGGGGAGAGGAGGGGACTGGTGATTGGGATGGCGAGGGTGAGGGTGTTGAGGAGAGCTGTGATTGAGAAGGCGAGGTAGGTAAAGGAAGGCATCATTTGCCTCGTGACATGTGACTCTGGGCAAGACTGAAGTTCGGTCACTCGCAGGAATGGATGTAGAACTGTGGTAGTGAAATATTGGTCTGGGGCAATGTACACAAGAAATGCGAGTACGTATTTTATCTTGAGAATATTAGGAGATATAAGAGAAGGAAAATAACATTGTAGAACGCAGAGCGACAGACTCAAATACTAGACGGCAAGCAATTGCTTAAGGTACTACATCATACCCCAAACGCCCAGACGATGCCAAGCATCGCATGTCAGCGACGGGAAAGTAACAAAGACATCAGATAAAGTGCTCAAATCGCCCAATATCGAAAATTCAACTTGCCCACTGGCCACCAGGCGACGAGACAAAGCTCCGATAATTGTCTCGCAATGTATCCATCCTCCACAAAGTGGGAAGAAAGCGCAATAGAACAGTGTATGTGCACGCGAGATAAGACGTCTCAGAGCCGAATGCGCACGAGTATCACCCTATGAGGAATCTAATAACTTCCAAAAGGCCAAACAGGTAGAAGCGCACGGACGTCTTCATGGCAAGGCTCCCTGACAAGAAGACCAACATCCAATCAGCGGTTCGGAAACCTGCGAAAGATGGAGCACATATGCTCCCCAGAGCCAACGGTTTGACATGAAGTAAGAGGCGTTGCGCGTCTGCGCGACATCCTTGATGTCTTTTTAAGCGTCTGAGCGCCCAAGCGCAGCGAATCGAACGCTTTGATGAAATCTTCTCCGCACCCGCATTCTAAAACGTGCTAAGATCCAGATAGGTCCACAAAAAGCCGTTGCGGAGAGAAGTCCGGGGCTTGACTCCATATAAAGCTCTGCTTGCTTCGAAAATTTTCTAAACCCCTGAACTACTCCCAACCGTTCATCGGAGCATGGAACATTAGTCTTGTGAAGCTTACTACTACACTATGATAATAGGCTAGGCTCCTTAGTCCATGCTTTCTGTCGAAATTGACGCACACGGGGGATGTAATTGAAGCGCTAACTAGGATCGCGCTGGAAAATTGATCGGCGCTAGCGGTTTTAGAAGACTCCGCTGTCTCGAAGCAAGATGAGGTTGAAGGAGGTCTGAGGTTTGTCGAACGAACAACTAAGATTAAAAGAAGCCAGTGCCCTGTGGGGCCTCAAAGTAACAATGACTTTTGTGGTAAATATATACAGCCAATTCTTGAATGTACTGAATACTGTCTCACAGTACTCACATAGAGATTGATGTTCACTGAGCAATAGCGCTGCGATGTCTCCTCAAAACGTCCTCCACATCTTGCATATCCGCTAAGTCATTCCTAGCTTGCTGCCCGTCTTCATCATTCTGGTCTTGTTCTTCTTCCTCATCTTCCTCATCGCTGCTTTCGCCGTCAGCAATTTGCGCATTTGAATAAGGTGATGTTGACACCGGAGCACTCGGTCTTCTCTTGCGTTCAAAGTCTTGGGCGTGTGCTTGTCCCATGATTGTTCCTACTCTCACAATTCCGCGCGATATGGGAGTATCAGCGACAGCAACAGCTGCAGTGCTGCGACGGCGAAGCGAGCCTTGCGAAGGCTGAGCTTCGAGAGTTGAAGAGGTTGCGGCGTGCCGTGGTGATGCGGAGTAGCGGGAGATGTCAGGAGAGGGTCGTGTTGAGGGTTCTATTTCGGCATTCTCTTCAGGTGAAGACGGCGACGGTGGTTCAATTTCATACGGAAGTGGCACATCACGCGAGGCTCGGAAGCGGCCGACATTCGTGCAGTGTTCGTTCTCAACACGAAACAATGTCCACATGCCTCTGCGACATACCTCAGAGAACCCTACGAAGAAGCTGAGAAGAGCGGAATGCTGGAGTTCAGAAGAGTATATGGCGTAGAAGACCCAATTAAAGCGAAGGATTGGGTCGAGGATCATAGCGAGGTAGTACACCCAAGGACGCTTGTAGCCTAAGACTTCGCGAAGGAAAGGATGTTCGGCGTATGGGTTCAAGAGACCTAAAATATATCAGCAAACCGTATAGGAGGAGGATGGAAGCATGCATACTCCAATCCATGGCGAGGTCCCATACAGCTATGAAAGTCAGCCTCATAAACTTTAGGCTGTGTAAGTATTGGCTTACAGCAATATAGCGAATTAATTATGGCGCAAGTGATGAACAACGCTTTTAGAGAATGATATCTGTCGATCCTGTACAAGCTGAGGGACATGTAAAAAAGTATCGTAAAGGTGTATTTGCCGCAATTGACCAAATGGGGAAACGCATTTCGGGTATCATAGTATCGCCGCAAGCATTGCAATGCACGCCATATACCAGGAAGTGTCGAGAAGAAGCCGAGAAGTCGCGAATGTGTCGAATTACATTGTCCTGGATTATTCCACCCTTGGGCGTAGAGACAGAAGAACAGCTCGACATTCTAGCAAAGATCAGCGTTTTCAACGCTGACGACGACATGAGTAGGGCTTACCCCCATAGCGTATGTCTCAGAACAATACATATCGCCCAGGAAAAAGTCCCGAAACTCAACTGGATATAGCCCAGCAAGTAACAATCGAAACTGTAGCCATCTGTCAGTACGAATTTGAACAGCAGCCCTCTCAACATACATTAGAGTAAAGCCACCACTCACGACTTCTGTGGTAGAGTATGGGGGCAGGAAAGAAAAGTATGAGGACCGTGATGCCAACCAAAAGGACAGGCCAGTACAAGAACATGGCATCGGCACCAGATTGCTGGAAATTCAACCACATGAACAGACCGAGCATGAAGAACAAGAAGCATGGCAGCTAGATGATGGGTCAGTATAGCTCCGAACGTATTTGCGAAGTGCGCACCTCGGCAAGTTGATGCCAGTCCAAGTCGTGGCGACTGTCGAATTCAAAGATGAAGGGGTAGTTGATCTTTGCCATGGTCCAGATCTTACAGTCCACACAGAAGAGTAGGAACAAGAACAGTCCCAGAAAGTACCCAGCGTAGAGCTGCGACCCCTGTCAATATTTCGGTCGTAGGAGTGGGAAATAAGCCTTACTTACTTGCAAAAGGTAGCTGGCGTCCGTATTGACAGCTGGATTTGGATCGACCAAGTGCTTGGCTCCGTAGACGATACCCTCTATACCGAATACTAATCCACCCGCAAGAAGGAGACCATTGCGAAAAACACTTCCACTGAAGTCTCCAGCCTTGGCACTTTTACTTCTGAGCTTGCCGACAGCTACTTTGTGATTTCCACGCTCAAAATATCTGGCGTAGAGATCTTCAACGGCTACGATCTGTCCCTCAAGTACTTCGCTCTGCACAAACCAGGCCTTGTTCACCTTTTCGGACATGTAGCGGCCTGTAGGTCGAGCTTTGATGGCTTTGTCATACTTCTTGTTGATCTTACGAAACGCTGTTCTATTCAAGAGAGCGTATGATTTTAGAAGCTCAAGCCCTCTGTAGAATTCCTGCAAAGCAAGTTTGAGTTTCCGCTTCGCAGCTCGGTAGGGTACCTCATCCGGGTGTGTCGGTCGACGAGCAAAATCCCGCCATGAGTCTGGTCGATTCGACGTCGGTGGATTATGTGCTTCAGGTCCAGAAGGAGAGCCGTATTGTTGAAGAGATTTCGTGACCTTTCCGATACGCGACGGACCTATTCTAACAGCGTTTTCGATAGGTTGCATCCATTTCAAGGCCGTGGAAATGCTTTTATTGAGCTCTCCATTTTTACGATTTGCTTGGGACACAGGTTGACCTGATGCCCGTCGTTCTTGGTCTCGCTCCGCTCTTTCTTTGGCCAATTGCTCGGTCCGGATTTCTTCAAGCCTGCGATCACGCATTTCGTGTAATTGTTGCCTCAGGACCTGCAATCGCTTGCCGGCCTGTGCTTCTTTCATTTTGTAGAAAGCCTCAATCTTTTCCAGCTCATTGTCGAGGAAAGTGAAGTATTGTGCATTTCGCAGGTCGTACTCTTTGTATGCTTCCATTGGGACGTCGTTGACTTGAGGCGACTCAAGCCCAGCAGTTGAGAAAATGCGTCGCAAACGGCTCGGACGTGACGATGCTAGACCTCGGTCAGGCGTCGATGCTGTTCTGCGGGGCTTAAACAAGTTGCGACTCTTTGGCAGCAAGTGAGAAGAATCCAGCTTTGGGGGGTTAGTCGGCTTCCCAACCTCGTATGCATTGCCTGGCTTGGCGTCTATTCTTTGTGAAGGGGGAGTAGTGTGTGGGAAAGGATTGAAGCGGCTTGCACGCCATGCACGATTGTGGCGAGGGAAATTCTCTTCATTTGGAGACAGCGCAGGGTCTGGAAGTTCTAGCGAAGGTGGTCCCATGCGAGGGTTGCGAGTGGGAGGTGAGAACACGATACTGCCGTAGTTCGTCATGGCACCACTATCCCAGAGCGTCTCTGATTCATTGATTGTTTCATGCGCAGATTGACGTGGTATAGTCACTGGTGCAGATGCAGGCTGACCCTCCGGGCTGCCTTGTCCGTCTGTTGACTTGATACCGAATTGTGACGAGGCCGGTTCGCCCGGGAGAGTGTCTTTGACGGAACCATAAGACGTGAGGTTCGAGACACGGTAGTCTGGACTATTTTGTACGGAGGAGTCGTGGTGGGAGGCATGGTTGCGTATGGGTGATTGTAAGGCATTCGCCAGGAGGTTAGAAGGTAGCTGACGTCCAGGAGTCTTGGGCGTCTGGTTAACAGTCTTCAACGCCCGTGCTACCGCTTTGACCTTTTTCTTCCCAGTCTGTGGTCAGAAAAGCGTTAGCCATGCCAGGCGTGTGGTCATCAGTGGGGCTCAACCAACCTTGTAGTCGAAGTACTTGGCCCTCCATTCTGGCACAAGATCTTGTTCGAGCTCCCTACAGGCTTGATTAGTCTATGGATCAGGTCGGTCCGCACATTCATGTACACTCACTTTGCAAACTTCATTGCAAAGAGGACGGCGTGTGCAGCGTTTTGGCAGAAGCATTGCGGAGGTAGAGGTGGGAAAAGAGGTCAATGGCCATGAACTACTTGCGAGCCGTGGCGACAGTGTTGACGAGAAGACAGTACGTAAAGGAATGTATGTGATGAAGCGCCCAATGGGTCAGAACCTTCAGGTCCAGAATGCTCTAATGTCGCATATGTAAATTTTTTTAAAGTTTTTCTTTGATTTTGGCAGTGAACGGCAGTGACGTTCCCGCAGCGCAGCGCTCCCCGCAAAATCCAGTGCCAGAGCCCGCTTTGACCCGAACACGTGCAGCAGAGCCAGGGACTTTACGGAGCAATGTATTTCATACCATCACTATAAAAAGACGTATTACTCTCTCCTAAACCAACCATATCTGATACTTCTCATTCCTGCCAAGAGGAGGCGAGTGCGTACTTCCTGACCACTGTTTTCGAATCCACAGGACAGGGGTGGTAGTACTGTGAAAGCCTGAACAACGACCTTTTACGGAGTAATGAACATTTGCACTTTAATATCATGCCATTTCTGTATGCTATTTCTGCTTTGAAGCTAGCAAGCAAGCTATCTCATTTGAGCGTGAGTCACTTTCCCATCATCGACTCAAATCCTTAGATCTATCGTCAACTGAGGGCCACTGAGTGCTTGAATGTAATCTAGTATCCAGAGTCACCTCCGTAACCTCCTCCACCCTGGTTGTAGCCCCCATCGTAGCCACCCCCACGTTGATAGTTAAGGTGTTGAGGAGGTCCGTACTGGGGATCGTACCCGTCGTTGTTTCCATAGTGCTGGTTGTACAGCTCCTGGGATCTCTCCTTGGCTTGGTGGTGGGCACGCATCTTATCGTATTCATTCATGCCTGAGCCCAACATGTTAGATAATGTGTATTATGCAAGATCATAGCCTTAGCTTACCGTGAGTCTCGGCAAGCTTATCGACTTCACCCCCAGCAAAGCCAGCGAGAAGCTCCTTGGCGAATTGGTGGGAGATTGGCTTGCCTTCTTTACGTTGATGGTCCTCGAAAAGCTTCATGGCCTCGAAGGAGGCTCCACCGGCAACGAGCTCATGGGAGAACTTGCCCTTATTGTCGGGGTTGTCGTAGCCTCCATCTTGTCCGTAGACCTCTTGGTGGTTGTTCTGAGCCTCATCTGTCAAGGAAGGATCAGCAATGATCATGTAATGGTTCTTGCTACACGGCCAGGGGCGCTGAAGAAGGGTGTAGTGAGCATACCCCAGCCGAACATGATTGCAACTTTGTTGACTCGTCGATTGACTAAAAGGAAAAGGCGTATGTAATGGAATTTTTGGTGTTGTAGATGGATGCTGTAAGATAGGAGAGAATGGGAGAAGATGGGGGGTTTAAATATCTGACTGGGTGTGGTCTGACCTGGAATTTACTTCACGCCCCTCTGCCCCTGTAAATAGAACTAGTGTAGCCCCACCCCACCTTGCCTGCACAGTTGCCCCACCATCGGCGGGCCGCTTCACTGCCTCCTGCATCATGAAATGGAATGGCAAAGTTCCTCTACCATTCATCGCCATCAGATTTGTGCATCTGGCATTGTCTACTCGCTAATCACCGTATCACCATGGCTGTGCTACAGTGACAGCTATAGAAATCCTGCGAGATGACGCTGCTATGTTGAAAGTTTTACGGAAATGCTTCAAGGTACACAGAGGATGATTGGTAGTCGTCGAAAATCATTGAAACGAAAAATGCTTCACCATTGACTGCACACAAACAGGCCTTCACCGTTGCTGATGTTCAACAGGTCTTGGCATGTATTCATCTATGACGTATGATTAATGTTGTGTTCCTGGATGTATATATAGACCTCAAACCACCACCAGTCTTGAATTAGGACCGACTCTGGTCATGCAGGGACGGTGACGCATCAGCCTGAGCAGCCTGACCATTGTCACGCAACAGACGCGCAACCATAGCGGCTAATATGACAGCCCACCTTGTCTAATGCCACTCGTAGTGCCTGTTCGCATCAACATTTTGGCTGAGTAGATTAATCCTCATAGATTTCCAGCAAGCGGATCACAGCGTCTCTATTCTATTCCGATTCATTGATGTGTATGAATCGTTTGGTTTGCATGATTGAGGACCACCTTACCATAGACGATAGTCATGTATAAGCTAGTTCATGTCTCAATTGGAAGTCCATTATACGCCCTCGACGCCTTCTACCCTGAACCGCGCGCCGGTCTCTTGAGGAAGCATTAGGGAGGTACCGGTGGCCGGATACTAACATTCTGTTTCTGCACTATTCTCTCAGCCCCCAACTGAACAAGTAGCGCCACCATATCATCTCTGCCATTCTGCTCGGCGACTACCACAGGGACCCATTTTCCGCCCTCGCCATTCACATCCACTCCCATCTCGACCAGCAACCTCACTACGCTACAATGTCCTCCCTGCGCAGCCTTCCATATAGTATATCTGCCAACTTCGGGAAAGGGCTTGAGATCGAAGCCTAGATCGATGAACAAGCGAAGGATATGCGTATGCCCACGCTGCGCTGCTACTGAGAACAGCCCGTGAACATGGTATTTACTGAGCAGCCCCTTGTTAAGAAAATAGTCATAATCAACACCTCCGTCCCTAGCCATGTGGTCATCAATTAGCAATAAAGCTGTACTCGCGTAGCCATTCGCAACCGCTGAAAAGAGGGGCAGACATGGACTAATCGTATGCTGGTCAGCGCCCTTATATAGGAGCAAACGAATGACATCGTTGTGGCCACGAGAGGCCGCCAAGGAGATTGGTGTTTTGTCTCGCATTGTCCCGACCCGGCTATTGACGTCGGCACCGTTCCATAGGCTCCATAGAAGGATTTGTGGGTGGTTGTTATAGCATGCAAGGCAAAAGACTGAGTGCAAGATTCTTTGCATTCTCCGAGAGGAAGCCGTGCTGTGGTCTAGTAGCTGGATGACAATGTCCATATGACCGTTCTTCGCGGCGCTTCTGATGGCATTTTCGTAGGGAACGCCTTTGGTCACGATTTTATATTGGGGTAAAAGGAGCAGCCTTACGGTACTTGCCTGACCTGCTGATGCTGCTAGAAACAAGAGCGCGGGATCATGACTAGCCCAGGCATCGAGATCAGAGCTGATTAGTATATCGTTGTTCCCAGCTTTAGCAGCGCATTCGAGGAATCCACCGAAAATTGTGCTAAAGTTTCCGACGAGGTTCAAATCTTGAAGACCACTGTCATTGTTGCTGAGGAGCTGCATGACAAGATCATTCTTTCCAAGATAGGCAGCTGCTGCTAGGCTGCCACGCGAAAATCTCTCAAGGTCTTGAAGGTCTTCTCCACGACTTTGCTCGCCTACGGCTATTGGTCTGAGCTGCGCAATAAGCATCCATGGATCACCGTTCAATTGGCTGGCTGACGCGACAAGATGGCAAAGTTTCTCAGTGTACTCGCTCCGGGATCCTTCGTAACTTCCCAGCTCTTTCCCTTGCTCATGTGCCATTACGCATTGGACCGTGCGATTTATGATTGAGGAGAATTTGCTACTGTTTATTTGATCCGCCATTGTTCTGTCGAAAAGATACCGGGCCAGTAAAGGAACGCCTACACCTGCGACAGGCCAGCGAGGATAAAGCTCCAAAACTCGGGCTGAAGAGATTGCATCTAGTATCTCTCGATCGAAAAGTCCTGACGATTTCAGCAACCTTGGTATTTGAGTATCGTACAGCGCCGCTTACTGCAGACCAGTCGTAGCTTGATACCCTTACACAGACCTACAGAGACGACAGTCTGTTGAAGAGGAAGGCGTAGGATCTCCAAAGGTAGATCAAGTAGGTCCATCGATACGAAGCGGTCCTACCTGATGGGTAACTGGTGATGAAACTTTGAATACACCTGTGTACGATAGACGACTCTATTGGAAAAAAGAATAAGATGGAGTTTTGCGAAAAAAGGAGGACAATGTTATTTGAAAAGACTGTAGCTTGTTTGATACATCATGATTTTCAAGATTGTTGCCAAGTCATCGAATGCTCCAAAAGTGGGCTGTGACTTCCTCTTGTTGGCTCTGGGTCCTTCGGGCAAAAAATGGACCTGGCAACTTCGGACCACGAACATCCTGTTCCCATGTGCGTTGTAGCATACCATCCCAAAAAGATTCGAGACTTAGAAAATGGAGGTCTAGAATTAGGGTTAGAATATGAGGCGATTTTGGCTATCCTCAACGGACTCTCTTAAGCGGCATCACAATTATCAAGGGGCAGAATGTCCATGTGTCCACGATACTTCAACTACCAAAAAGCTAAACCGATGCTCTATTACCATTTAATGCCTCCAAGGTATGCGAGTATGTTGCAGGTTCTCGAACGAAGTCAGATGGTAGCGGCGCATTTCACGTGACTAGGCTTAGTAATCGTCACTTTTTTCACCCACTTGTTCCAGCTCAATGCAGCTAAATCTAGAGCGATTTCAGCTTGGCACACGTTTGTTTGTGATTACGAGTAGGAAACGAGGTGCCGAGAGCGTGCAAGGTTTCTTTCTGAGTCTATTTACGGATCAGACCCCGGACGCACCAAGCTGGAGCAGGTTTTCATCATGCAGAAACAGAAAGAGCGACGTCTCGACGTCACCATCACCACGCTGTGCTAATATCTCATACTACAACCGGCTGACGCAAAGCTCACAATGCCTGGTCGCCTGCCAACCGCTTCCGACTTCCCCTCACACATACAGCTGACTGTCACGCCTCCACCAGAGTCATCACCTCAGCCCTCAAATGTACTCGTCCTACTTCACGGCCTTGGAGATACCAGTATTTCCTTCACCAACCTTGGCAAGCAGCTCAGCTTGCCAGAGACAACCTGTATCTCTTTACAGGGGCCGACACCCCTTCCCTTCGAGCTTGGTGGCTTTCATTGGGGTGATGATATACAGTTCGATCAATTGAGCGGAAATATTGAATTGGATACCGGGTTTGTCAAAACCTCGAAAATCCTCAAGAACGACATCATCGAGGCTACGCTGATTGGGCTCTGTGGATACGACCCTCGGGAGATTTTGATGTTTGGCTTCGGCCAAGGAGGCATGGCTGCTCTAGCCGCAGGAGCCTTAATGACTGAGGAACTTGGAGGTATAGTCTCGATTGGTGGGCCATTACCGTCTTCTAGTACCGCAAAGCAGTCGCCAACCCCCGTACTCGTGCTTGGAGGGTCTTCAAATACCTTGATCACGAAGTCGGCTGTCGCCAAGCTGAAAATAGCATTTGAGAACGTTGAGTATCAGAAATGGGGCAGAGCAGGTGATGGAATGCCACGCAACCGTGAGGAAATGCTACCAATCATGAGATTCCTTGCCCGACGACTCAGAAGCCGTAGGGGTGTGCCTGAGGACAGCGTCGAAATTGGCTGAAGTTTTCCGGTCCACGTTTCCAAGATTACTACGCTCACCTCTAAAGCTCTCCATGACTTGGGACACCTTGCAGCTTGTACTTAACGGGATTATCAACCATTATCCACCCTTTGCTCGCCGCGCCCACCGCAGCAACATAGAGCGGTTCAATACTATCTTTCAACCATCCCCCAGTATCGCCTCCCCCAGCAAAACCTTCTCCCACAACCATCTTCAAATCCTTAAAAGCTTCAGCAGAGGCATCGCCGCTGAAAATGACAGCGTGGATATCAGTCTCCAAATACCCCTCCACAGGAACTACTTCCGGCACACCCGCTAACCAGCCTTGGATGGCCTGCTTAATGGTATCAAGATAATGCTCCTTGCTTCCCCTAGCCATGGCATGCTCTCCTAATTCATCAAGAGTAGTTTCTGCATAGACACTTCCCTTATTGGCCATTTGCAGGCCGAGTGACGCTTCATTGTAGGATATCAGTATAGTAGACCCCGACACTGGGGGATACGCAGATAATATAGCGCTTGAGCCGCGAATGAGCTTTCGAACAATACCATCACGGTTGAGGAAGAATCCCGCCTTCTCTGCTCCGCGCAAGATGGGCTCATGGAGGTCACCCTGGACGTAGTCTGGCACGGTGATGACCGCATTTCTGACTTGCTCGCCGAGCTCTATGTCCATAGTTCCTTTGATGGCGGCGAAGGATGTACGTAGAACCTTGGGTACGAGCGCGCTATGATTGGCAATCAGACCACAAGAATTCGGTGTAATATGTGCGAGTGGAAAATGTATTCAACTTACGGATTTGGAGCATTACTCTCGTCCGAGTTTGCGAGAATCCATTGATAAGCTTCGCTGCCTTTTACATAGGCAACAGGTGCTATCGTGCCGTTTTCGTAGGCTAATGCAGCGGTGCTGGGGAGGATATCAGCACGATCACATGGGTACTTCATTAGCTGCCCGCGTAGAATAAACGCACATGTACTTCGGACCAAGGCTAATACCAAGTGCTATGTGCAAGAAGTCATTAGAATAGGAATTTGTATCAGAAGAAATTCCAATCACAATGGCATATATCCCAAATGGTGTGAGAGCTACATACGAAATTGCTTGGCGGACGTTAAGGGATAGAGAGCGCTGAAGGCAGCAAGAATATAGCAGAAAAATAGCGAACCCATTACCAGTATGTGTCTATCCAGTCTTTACAGAAAGACGATCGACGCGTTGAATAGGAGGATTGAATGGTTAGCGCGAGTGGAGACCTAGAGCTAAACCCAAAGCAGCCTCGCTGTCAATAATGGATTAGTGCTCAGGCCACAGGTAGCACGGGTCGTC
Organism: Lecanoromycetidae sp. Uapishka_2; assembly: GCA_035521555.1. Lineage (NCBI taxonomy): Eukaryota > Fungi > Ascomycota > Lecanoromycetes > Lecanoromycetidae sp. Uapishka_2. The sequence continues at coordinate 2,045 of JASZXT010000690.1, read as the reverse complement.
TCTTCAGGATGAGACGTTTTAGTGACTTAGGCTTCAGGAATTTCAAGCTGACATACATCGATATCGAAGCTACCGCGCGGAGAGGCAAGCTCGGACGAAATTTCAAAGCCTGTGCAAAAATTCGTCTATCACATATCTAAATCTCCTACCCCACCATCACACCTCCTCCAAACGGACTCCTACCTCCCGAACTCCTCCTCCCCTTCTCATACAGCCATTTCGAATTCAACCCTACACTCGCACCCCGTCCCGCAGTCGGGCTCGGCGTGCTCGGCGCCCCAAAGATACTTCCTCCCATCGTATTTCCCGCAAACCCAGGCCCAAGCGGCGACGGACTGCCATAGCTACTCCTCCTATTATTCGCTCCCCCAACCGCCTTCTGCCACAACGGACTCCCATTCACATTCCCACTCCCATTTCCCCCGTCCCCACTCCCTCTCTGCCGGCCAAAACTCGGCGATCTAGATATAGGCGTGCTGTATGCGCTTCCACTACCCCTTCCCGTAGCAGGTGATATACTCCTTGGTGTAGGCGAGCGCGGGTAGCGTGGTGGTGTGATATACTGCGTCCCTGGCGTTGCAGGCGGAGTAGCGTTGGGGTCGAGACCGAGGAGGGCGCTGTCTCTTATACACATCTCCGAGTGTAAGGGGGATATCGGACATTTCGTCGGGGGTTTTGAAGAGGGGCAAGAAGGCGGTGAAGATATTGTAGAGGGCTAGGGCGTAGATGAGGAGGATGAGGGGTGTGGAGATTGGTTTCAGAGTTGGGGAATTGGAGAGGGAATGGAACCATGGACTGTGTTCTGTTCAGTGGTGAACGAAAGCTGAAGGGGCGAAAGGGAGGGAGTACTATGAAGAGGCAACAAGGAGGGATATCAGCGCTCCGCCATTCCAGGCTATCTTGCGTAGGTTGTTGTCATCGAAGGTATTCACTTTTTGTCGACGAGCTATTTCTTCGAAGCGGGGATGGTGCCATGAGCCGGGGGATGGTGTGGCTGTGGCGGGTTGAGAAATTTGGGATTGGGGTGTCTGAGGGGTCGAAAGGGTGCTCATTGTCTCTAGGAAAACGAAGGGCAAAGGCCTATTACGGCACTGGTTGCTCAGTCTTTGGGGCCGCTTCTCTAATTGTCAAGTGCACCGTGTCGCGAACAAGGGTTGTAGGGACTATGCCATACTGTGCATCTGAGGTGTCGCGTCAAAAAGCTGTTTGTTAGTATGACGAGTCGTTGTTGCTGAGTTGAACGGTATTCTTTATGCTGTAGCGTGAAGTTGGAGAGATATCTTTGTTGATATGACGACGCAGTCGAATGATAGGCCCACAGACCTTATTAGAAAACAAGACACCTTGGTAGACGTTTTCTAGAGGGTAGAAGGATGGATTGATTTCTATAGAAGGTGCTCTGCTAAAAGCCTGTATGGCTAACTAATCTAGCTAGCTAGGCTAGCTAAGAACTACTACTAAACTACTACCGATAAAACTAGTAAGAGCCCCCGCGACTCTCCTAGTAAGTAAGCTACCTAGTAAGGGAGCTATCGATAAGGCCTAAGGAAAAGGAAAAGGAATAAAATAAGGACTAAGTACTAAGTACTAGGCGAAAGCCGAATTAGTATACGTATCGTAATAATAACTTAGTAGGGTATATATTAAGCTAGGAATAAGAATACCGGGAATATAATTATTAATAATATAATCGTTAATTTAAGCTAAGAGGAAATTATTAGTAATATTAGTCGATAGCGGCGTATAAGAAGGCGCCTTATCCTAGCTTAAACCTCCCGTACTAGGATTACTTATCTTTTCTATTATACCTATCTTTTTTATTATCTTTTTCTATAGCTACTATATAACGACCGGCTCTAGTTCTTTACGAAGGTTAGTAGTCGTTTCTTTAGTAATTTAAGCTAGTAATTTATTCTTCTCCTTCTTAGCTTAGCCTAAGTATTCCTTAGCTTTAAGCTCTTTTAATAGCTCTATCTTAGCTACTTTAGTAACTTCTAGTAAATAAGATTTCTTAACTTTAGTAATAACTTCTTATTAAGCTATAG
>JASZXT010000689.1:0-13858 GCA_035521555.1 Lecanoromycetidae sp. Uapishka_2 | reverse complement strand
GGAGGAGGTGGGAGAGGAGGGTGTAGAGGATGAGGAGAGGGGTAAAGTTGATTAGGAGGAGGAGTAGATATAAGGTCCGTTGTGGGTGTTTGGTGTTGATCTTGTATCGAATCGTAGTTGGTGGAAGGTAGAGCTCATCGATCTCGGCGTAGCTGCAGAAAGGGCAGTGGACGAGGGGTAGCGAGGCTTTGAGAAGTGATTCTTCAGCCAGGCGTGATTCCAGCTTGCTCCATACCTCCTTACCCCCTTTGCCTTGAAAAATGGCGCGTTGAGCGATACTTTGTCGAATGCAGCCATCGCAGCTGGCTTCTGACGTTGGAGCTAGGCATTTGATCTGCCCACGAATATGGTCAATGTTTCTTCGCCAGCTTTGGCCGAAGAGAGCTTCGCTGACGGCATGCCAGATACACTGAAAGCAGATGACGTGGCCGCTGGTGGTACAGGCTGCCATTTGCTCAAAAGTGGTATCCGAGAAGCAGCATTCGCATTCATATAGAGCTTTTGCACTTTTGGCCTCAGTCTCATTCAGGATCCGCGCTGCCTCCCAATCTATAGCTTCCTGCTGCGTCTTCAACTTTTCCAAGAAGGGAGCCAGAACGTTCTGATGTAACTCCAGATCCAACTCAGCATCCCCTGTCTCCCTCAGAAGTGGTACTGTCTTCAAGTCTCCGCCTTCGGTCTTCGGCCAGACCATCGCATAATGAGTGTTTGATAGAGCATCCCCAGATTTCCGCCACTTCGAGAAAAAAGCATTAATGCTGCTTCTCCAGCTTTTGGCTGCCAGCCCCTGTAGTGTAGGCCTGACTTTGGTATAGCAGAAGTTCTCCTCGGCCAGCACACCCTCAATCTTGCTCCTGCTCAAAGATCTGAATTCTTCATAGAGCATCGATCTCGTAGCCCATTTGTAGCTAGCTCTTCTGAATTCATCCTCCGCGGCAAACAGCAGATTTGGTTTGTCTACCTCGAGCTTAGCCTCCGAAGCAGCTGTCCGCCAGCGACCCTTGACCCAGGCGTCTTGATGCTTTATTAACTGTTCGACTACTATCCGTAGTTGGCTTTCCCCATCGAAGGTCTGGAGCATCTCACGAAAGACCTCTGGAAGGATGCGGGGAAAGATGGTGGCGAGGATCGCGAGACACTTATTGAGCTCTATGAGCTGCGCATCATCGTCCTCCTCCTTTGATGCTGTGTGGCCATTCTTGCTCACCGGCGATGCCAGTCGAGCGCTCATGTGCCTTGCGCTTCCAAATGGAGCCGGAAGATGAAGGCGGGCATTGAGACCGAGCTTAGTCAAAGATCGTTGTCATTGATTGTGACAGCAACGCAAGACTGATGTTTTTCTTGGCGATGGTGATGAGTTGCAGTCTGCAGGTAGTACTATCGTATCACATGTGCTATTCGTTGCTACTTCGAGCCTTGGGCGGCTGTCTGCGTGTGGATCCTGGGCTCCTGGAAACAATCTAGACCTAGGATTGGAGTGGCACGCAAGCTGCCACTTGCAAATAGAGGATATATAACGTTTTATTTTCAGTTTGGTTGACTTTAGAGGTCCAATGGTATGATTTTCACCTTCAATTTTCGTCTTGAAAAAAGTGCTCATTCGCGCGTAGGTCTAGGTACGACTTCCACTGGCACTACTTTTATATCCTTCCTGATTTCGTTCCAGTGGTATGATTGTCGCTTCGGGACCACCCTCGACGCCCAAAGGCGTTGAACATTTGTGACAGGCCCCGGGTTCAAGTACGACCTCCAGTCTTTGGCACTTCCTTGTTCATGCTCATTAATCTTCTCTAGATCCCGGTTGGACCCTCCAATCTTTTTTACCCATTCTTTCTTCTTGATGCACTTACAGCAGATGTCTTTGCTCATTGCTAGTTGTATGACGTTCACATTTTTCTTTCAATGTTATATCGTTGGCGTTAGAGAGAGTTGTTATCGGCCTTGCCTTTTTTATATTTACGATACTTTACCCTACGCTCTCATTCTAGAGGAGGTAGATGCTACGAAAGTAAACGGGCATAGGGATGAGTAGATCGCTTGCAGAGATTGACGCTTAGGGAATTCGGTGGTAAATGTTTCTAGAACCAAAGCTGAGGCAAGGAAGATGACTTCTGCTTCCGGTACGAAGCAAGAGAGTAGGCTTTCAATTGGTGACACTCTCGATCGCGCTTTCCCCATATGACGGGCTATGAGGACACCAAAATTGAATGAGTCACCAGCGCTGATGGCAGTGGACGAACCCTGCAATAGATTCCTAGCATCTGAAGATGGTATTTGGAATTAGATATCTTCCTTAAAAACACGAGGCTGTTAGTTAGCGATTTGCCAAGTCTACAGACAGAGAAGGGCGAACAGCTCGAAGATTGTTAGCCTTTCATTCTTCTATGGATCTATCAGATGTCGATTCTTCTAGCCGTGATGCGCGACGTCAAGGTGTCTTTCCTATTGTCGAGAGAAATCGGAGATCATCATAAGGGTGAACAGTGGGAGAATTTCCCGCGATACTCTTTTACGGGCCCAGAGGGAAGGTCGTAAGCATTGCCATGTTGAGGTATAGGCTATCGCATGTTCTGAGCCTGTGGAAATCTGTCAAATGGGTGGCGGACGGCACGTGGTGGGAGATTATGGGTATAAAACTCAATGCCAGAAATATTGGTGCTTGGACATTTACAGGAGAGCTATCTGGCGGGGTGTGGATATCGCTAAAGACGAGTGCAGCATTTGATCAGGCTGAGTCCCAGTCGAGCGTCTCCGACTACTCAGCGTCAGAAATGGAAATTCCAGGAATGATGGGAGGACACGATGTGGTCATCAGCTCTTGCTTAAGGGGATGTGTGAAGGGTACGACATCTGGGAAAAATAGTCGCTCGAAAGTGCAGTTCATATCGCATGGTAAAGATATGGCTGATACGAACGTCCCCGATAGATCAGCCGAATGCATACTCGTACCTCCTGTCATTTTGAGTATGCTTAAAGAGCTCTACACATTATTCAAAGTCATGTCACTTGTCCTGGCATTTCAATAGTAGATCGAAAGGTCACTCAACGTACAAATCTGGCGTTCAGCGAGTATGTTCGTGCCCCGCCGAGGGAGCTCTGCTAGAACCAGAATCAAGTGTCGAGCATTGCTGAGGTGCAGGAAGAGCTCAAAGACGCACACAGAAAAGAGAAGGGCTTCAGCCTGAGAAGTACAACAGAGGCCACGCTTCCTTGTTCTTGCGGGACTATCTGAAGCTGACGGAATTAGAGGGGAGGTAAATTGTCCAACAAGAGACTAGCAATGAGTGATTCTATGTCTGCAAGCCGATACACCATGTGTGACTGTTCTCGCTCTAGTGATGCGTTATAAACTGATCAGTCTTACTATATTAGGAGGTGGACTCCACAAAGTTTTATAAGTCATCAAGATGGTGCTAATGAATCCTCTTGACCTCGATTATCTGGTATTGGCACAATAAGAGTTTTCCTGAGTGATGCTGACTCTTCGATGAGCCATTATTACTGACTTATGCTTCATATCTAATTTGCGTCGACAGAAAGAGGCGTGAATAGATAGAGCAACTTTCATAGCACACAAACGCAGTCTAAGGTTCTCCCTCAATACTGGATAGTGCACTACGTAAGCTATGAGCGCTAACGCGCCTTAATACATACATAAACCACCATTCCAAATTGCTCATCCTCTCATCAACGCAGCAAGAAATCAGTAAGAGACCGCAACGAGGAAATGCGTATAGCATAGTCAGCCATATCTAACGTCTTGCAGAAAAATGTATTTAAAGACTGAAATCTCGCCTACGATCAAGACAGAGAGCACAGATAGAGAGCCTACCATGTCGTCACCGGTAAGAGCAAGGGACGCTGCCCCCACTGAGAGGAAGAGGAAATGGTCTGCTTACAGTAACGAAGGTAGGACGATTCGATCATTCCGGTTGCTTATCTCTTCGAGACAGTGTTGCTGCAGGTGCTGATCACAGTTACAGATGAGAGAGTTAGGCTTGCTAAGCACGAAGAGCGCCAGGTTTCGCCAGCTTTGGCGAATGGTGGTCAGTCCTTTCATACCATGAATGTTCTGTGTGATGGATTAGACTGAGAAATATCATAGATCTTCCCGTACCGCCAGAGGTAATTCTAGCGGCCAGAACAATTCTAGTCTGGGGTCTTGCTCAAGACCATAATGTTGAAGACGATGTCATCGACCTCGCAACAGCCATTCCGGACAAACATTGCTCTAATGTCGCTTGCGGTGGCAAGCATATCACCGATGACTGCGCACTGCCGCCAATGTGTGCAGGCTGCGGCCAGCTTGGCCATTACAGACATAAGTGCATAGTAATGTGTGAGAGATGTGGCCGCAAAGGTCATGTCAAGGCGCGCTGCGCTGCTACAAAGAACTGCGATGGGTGGGTCCTGCGGCCGCTGGCAATGGCACCACCAGAACCACTGGTCAGGCCTGTCGATGAGGTTCGAAAAGAGCCCCAGTCTGTCATTTCTCGGCTCTGGGGCGAGGTCAACAGAGCTAGAGCTGCTGAGGGAAAAGAAGCGCTGCTTCTTGGTTCAAGGAGGCTCGTTGGAAGGTTTGTCGTATTCATCATGAGTGCCGCTGACTTGCTTACACTAACCACGTCCAACGCCAGCGCTGCTTCCAGACAATATCCCAAGACGCTGTCGGTGGTCCTGAATACGGTTCCCTGCAGGAAGGGAGAGGGTCATAGCCGGCAAGTGGCCATGGTCCCGCTGGACACACGTAGGCTTTCTGTGGGTGGGCAGATGTCTCACTACCACGTTCCTAACAAGAGGATCAGGGAGCCGCTGAGCTCCAATGTGTAAGACACCAGCTGCTTGCAACTCAAATCAACTTACCGGACTGACGATTAGCTATAGTGACCCAGCGCTGCGTGGGGATTGCCACGGAGGGGTGTGGCAAGGCCTGACCTTGGCGAAGTCGAGGAGGAAGGTGACCTATTGCGAGATTTGCAGAGGTTTCACGGATCATGTCCGGGCAAGGTGCCCGAAATCATCCCGCTGGGATAGGAAATAGTGATGAGCGAGCGAGAGGACTGCTCTCAAGTATGAAAGATGGAACTAGACAATTAGTGATTCGTGGCCTGCTTGGCCAGATACATGGCATCTTCAAGGGAAGCTTACTTTATCTCAAGATTCAAATTGAGGGTGCCTCCTTCTCAGATCCATGTTTACTCAGGATACACTGATTATGCCATTAGCGTTTATAAGACTACTTTCACTGCCGCTACATTTCACCACTTCGGTCAGTAAATTCCCAGATTTGTCTTACTGTCACTTGGTTTTCACGCCCACGCCAAGTCTCCATTATGTCTCTCGAAGCCAAATTCTGAAGAAATATAGTCCATGTGACTTTTCCTCTACTTTGGTACAGTCCCAAGATACATGACCATTACCCTCAAAATGCCCCCAGATACGTGCGGTCTTTTCCTCTATCCTACCACTACTTTTTTCATTCATGTGCTCTTCACTTTCCCAACCCAGATTTCCACCTCCGCGGACGTCTCGCCTTTATCCTCACTCAGCCTCGATTGTCCTTGTGAATCTTGATTTCCATCCGGTCATATCTGCCATGTTTACCATTCCTATTCAAGGGAATAGCCATCAATCTAGATGAGTATAGCCTCGATTTGATTGATAATGTTGACGTTAGAGCTAGTAGTACCAATTGTATATCAATGTATTGTTCGCTGCTACTTCAGTTGCTGTTAGTCACCATGTCAGAAGCAGTATGCTTAACACGTTTACAATATACACAATGCGAAATTTCTAGGGTTTCGAGTCAAACGATACAATTCACAAAAGAAGCAAACGCGGCGAGGAAAACCAGAAATCCAGCATCTAATGTTTTTTGGGGCTCAACCATTAGAGGTTCTGTACAGAGTCGAGCGAAAAGACTTAGCTAGCAAGAAACCAGACATGAATGCGGTTTCCTGGCCAATAGTGTACAAGAATTTTGGCGGAGTACCAAAATTTAAATGTGCTCAAGTGCAGGCATTGTACTTTACCTTAGGCCTGCTCGGCCTGGTAGGAGATAGGCGCTAGTCAAATAAGCTTTCTGCGGCTCGGCAAACCGGGCCTTGCCGGGGAATCTCTCGCTTGGTCAAAAAACAATTCAACTAATCTAACTTTCGGTGCCGAACGATATGACCTTCCTAAAACAACTTTGTATGCTGTCATGAATTCTGTTTCACTTAGTCCGAAGGTGACCTTCTACATCGGTCAAAGACTCAAAGGATGTTTTTCAAACAGGATCTATATGGCCGGTACTGTTATCTATCGCAGTTCGTACTTGCCTTGTTGGGGACAGCATGGGGTTAGCGAGGTTGAGCATTCCTGACGAAGGCGGCCATACAACATGCGGGGCTTTTTCAGTCTGCACGATGAACACTCTTTTTTGGTACTTATGTGTTTGTATTCTCTCAGCTTTTCAAGTCTCCTTCTCTCCAGTGTCCTGCTCTCCAATTCATGCCTTTAGCTATGTCTCTTCTTCATTTAGCCTTGCTTCTCGCAGGCGCTGCATCTACTGTTGCGCAATTTGTGTCTCCTCCTACCGATCTCATTACGAAGACCGGGTATGCGGGATACCAAGTCCGCTACAAAGAAGTCCCAAAAGGAATATGTGAGCTCAGTAATGCCAAATCTTATTCAGGTTATGTGGATGTTTCTAGTGATCAGGTAGGTACATCATTCTCGCTGAAAAAATATGGAGCTTGACAGCAAAAAGCACATTTTCTTCTGGTTTTTCGAGGCTCGAAATGCAGATCCCGCAAGAGCACCACTAACTTCATGGTTAATGCACATCCAATCTCCCTACACGACCTTTGCTGACACTTTGAAGGATCAACGGTGGACCGGGCTCGTCGAGTATGATAGGCCTTTTCCAAGAACAGGGTCCTTGCCGGATAGATGCCAACGGTAATGTCGTCAACAACCCATACGCCTGGAACGATAAAAGCAACATGATATTCATTGACCAACCAGCGCAAGTGGGCTTTTCCTACTCGATACCAGAACCTGGCTACCAAGCTGCGGATGGATCAGGAGACATTATTCTGTTGAATGGTACAGCATGTCCGAGTGACAATATTACTTTGGGTACATGCGGTACTTATTCGGATCCAAACGTCAGTGACGTCCCTACATCGACATCCGCAGCAGCTCCCGCTTTCTGGGCCACGCTCCAAGGCTTTATGGGTGCGTTTCCGAAATACTCGAGAAGGTCATTCCACTTCTCGACGGAGAGTTACGGGGGTCATTACGGACCCGTTTTCAACGAATACATTGAGAGTCAAAATGCAAAGGACATTCCAGGCGCTCACAAGATCAGTCTTGAAACAGTCCTGATAGGCAACGGATGGTACAACCCCCTCATTCAATACCAGGCTTACTATAACTTCACTGTATTCCCTGGCAATACATACGACTATTCGCCATTCAATGCGACTATTCAGGAAGAAATCTACAACAATCTCTATGGCGCTGGTAATTGTGTGGATCAACTCAACCACTGTGCAGCAACCGGTGATAACACTATTTGTTCGATAGCTGATAACTACTGTGCAAACAACGTTGAAGAAATCTACGACATCGTCCTGAACCGAGACGAGTATGATATTAGAGAGCTTGAGCCCGATCCATTCCCTCCCGAGTTCTATGTCGCATATTTGAACACGGCTACGGTCCAGACAGCAATCGGTGCCTATCAAAATTACACCGAGTTTTCAGCTGCTGTTGGAGACGCCTTTAACACAACAGGTGATGACGGAAGAGAAGACGGCACTGTTGAGGATATGCTAGAATTACTGAGACAGGGCATTACTGTCATGATGTACACTGGCGACGTAAGTCTCCTATTCTCACGGAGTCGCAATCAACTAATGTGTCGCAGGCTGACTATAATTGTAATTGGTAAGTTTACCCGGTCTTGAACGAAGAAAAACCAAAGAGACTAATTGTGATCCATCTGCAGGCTTGGTGGTCAAGCAGTCTCACTTGAAGTAGGCCAGCCAGGCTTTGACGAAGCAGGCTATGTCAACGTCACCACCTCAGACGATATCGTTCATGGTCAAGTCAAGCAGAGTGGCGCTTTCAGCTTTGTAAGTGATCCTTGGACCCTTGAAATTAGTTGTCTTGACGGTGGATATTCTTAGGTCCGCATCTATGAGAGTGGCCACGAAGTCCCCTTTTATCAACCCATCATCGCTCTCGCAATCTTCGAGAGGGCCATTGCCGGACTAGACATCGCAACAGGTTTGGTCAAGGCGAAAAATGGGTATAGGACTGTCGGACCTGCTGAAAGCACTTACCGCGAGGGTAATTCGACGATTCAGTTTAGCGTGGTAAATACAACCGCGATATATAATACGACTACTAACGAGCCAAATCCTCCGTCGAAGAATCGTGCTGCTAGGAGATGGCAACACAATGGGCAACATCTTGAGATAATGAAGCCTGTGAAGGTCCAGTAAGATTTTTCGAAGAGGCTCATTTACCCAATTTAGAAAATCATTGAAGGCTCGAACATGGTTCTGTAATTCCAAACATGGACGCCGTGTAGCCCAGAAGATTCACAAATGAAAGTGCTTGGATACAGAAGACTACTCCATTGTCATGTTGGCTTTCCAAATTTCACCAATCACGTTCGTGAAAACATCCCATCACCTCCCCGTAGTACGAATACAAGACGTTAACAAAGCCTTACTTTCCGGGACCACGTTTCATGTCGACCACTTGTCACCGGATGACATCAAGGACTGTTTTGAAAATCAAGTTCAGAAGGTACGTCTTTCCAGGATTCGACAATGTTATCTCGTTTAGCGCGTACTAGCGGCGGAGATAACGATAGGGCTGAGCAGCTACCGCCGACGCGCGCGGAAACTCGCCGTTTGTTTACTTCGAGTCTGCGCCTTACAAGACAGTGAGTACCTTTCACAACCGCCAATATGAGGGTCGTCGAGGTCGTGATTGATGGGTTTAAGAGTTATGCTGTTCGTACCGTCATTAGTGGATGGGATGAGAGCTTCAACTCTATAACGGGCCTGAATGGGTCTGGGAAGAGTAACATATTGGACGCAATATGCTTCGTCCTTGGTATCACGAGCATGAGCACTGTGCGGGCCCAAAACATACAGGTATGGAGTGCAAGTACTTATGCGACTCAAATCTATGCATTACTAAGCTACCTCGACCCTCTAGGATCTCATCTACAAACGCGGCCAAGCAGGCGTGACCAAAGCCAGCGTGACGATAGTCTTCGACAATCGCGACAAGAAAAAGTCCCCCATCGGCTTCGAGGAGTATGGCCAGATATCTGTGACCCGCCAGATCGTGCTTGGGGGCACGAGCAAATACCTTATCAATGGCCACCGCGCGCAACAGCAGACAGTCCAGAACCTCTTCCAATCAGTACAGCTCAACATCAATAATCCAAATTTTCTGATTATGCAAGGGCGCATTACCAAGGTCCTGAACATGAAGCCTGTGGAGATCCTGGCTATGATTGAGGAGGCAGCGGGCACCCGGATGTTTGAGGATAGGCGTGACAAGGCTTTTAAGACGATGGCGAAGAAGGAGATGAAAGTACAAGAAATTACGGGGCTGTTGAAGGAAGAAATAGAGCCTAAACTGGACAAGCTACGAACCGAGAAACGGGCGTTTCTTGAGTTCCAGCAGACACAGAGCGATCTCGAGAGGTTGACGAAGCTGGTGGTCGCTCATGACTATCTGAAGAATAAAGAGAAGCTAAAGCAGTCAGCAAATGATCTAGAAGCGAAGAAGCAACGAGCAACAGATTTGGAAGATTCTGCTAAGAGGCTGAAAAGCGAGATAGTACATCTGGAGGAAGATATGAAGAAGGTCAAAGCGGCAAGGGAGAAAGAGCTTAGGAAGGGTGGTAAATTTCAAGGTCTTGAGGAGGAAGTCAAAACACATTCGCATGAGGTAGTCCGACTGGCAACACTTTTCGATCTCAAGCAGAGCAGTACTACAGAGGAGGCTGAGAGGAGAAAGTCTTCTCAGAAATCAGTCGAAGAGCTGGAAGCGCAGGTCAAGGAGAAGAGCAACACATACGAGAAGCTGCAATCCCAATACGACATCGCGAAAGCTGATTTAGACAAACAGACTGCAGAAGTAGAAACTAAAGAGGAGCTCCTGCAGACATTACAAACTGGTGTCGCTTCAAAGGAAGGCCAAGAAAGCGGCTATCAAGGTCAATTACAAGACGCACGGAATCGAGTCAGTGCTGCTGCTACCGAACAAGAACAAGCAAAGCTGAAAATATCACACATGGAAAAGCGGATCAAAGAAGATGAACCTCGAGCAAAGAAAGCCAAAGAACAAAACTCGGGTCTACTCAAGGATCTTGAAGTTCTCAAGGCTCAGGCCAAGAGACTGGAGGCCGACCTCAGTAAGCTTGGCTTTGAAGCCGGCAAGGAGGATGGAATGTATCAGAGGGAAGCCTCGCTCCAGAAGCAGATTCGTATCCTCCGGGAGCAGGCCGATAGCATGAAGCGTAAAGTCGCAAACATAGACTTTAGCTACAGCGATCCGTCACCGGGCTTTGACAGGTCGAAGGTCAAGGGCTTAGTGGCGCAACTCTTCACATTAGATAAGGAAAAGACTCGGGCTGGTACAGCACTGGAGATCTGTGCGGGAGGTCGCTTATACAACGTTGTTGTTGACTCTTCCGAGACTGGTACCCAACTTCTTCAGAACGGCAAGCTCAGAAAACGAGTGACGATCATACCCTTGAATAAGATCGCAGCATTCAAAGCATCCGCGGACAAAATCGGTGCTGCGCAAAAATTAGCTCCCGGAAAGGTTGACCTCGCTTTGTCCTTGGTTGGATATGAGGATGAGGTATCAGCAGCAATGGAGTATGTCTTTGGTTCGACATTGGTCTGCGAGGACGCTGAGACGGCGAAGAAGGTCACCTTCGATCCTGCTGTGCGAATGAAATCAGTTACGCTCGAAGGCGATGTATACGACCCATCAGGCACCCTATCTGGTGGAAGCTCTCCGGATTCAAGTGGGGTCCTTGTGACCCTCGGCAAGCTCAATGAGCTCGGCAGAGGGATCTCTATGCATGAGTCGGAGTTAGATGAGTTGCAGACCTCTATGACTAAGGAGAAGAAGAAAATGGACTCTGCACGGAAGGTCAAGCAAGAGCTGGATTTGAAGTCCCATGAGATCAGATTGACTGAGGAGCAGATAGGTGGCAATTCTTCATCATCTGTGAGTTTTGGTGTAGGTCAGTCGATTCTCGATCTAATAGTGTGTAGATTATTCAAGCGGTCGAGGAGATGAAGCTCAGTATGGAGCAACTCAAGAAAGACGTTACCGAAGCGAAAGCAAGACAGGCAGAAGCCTCGAAAGATATCAAACGCATTGAGAAGGACATGAAAGATTTTGACAGCAACAAGGACAGCAAATTAGCTGAATTACAAACGTCGTTAGACAAGCTCAGAAAGGCTCAGATTAAGAATTCTGTGTCCGTAAAGTCGACTCAAAAGGAACTACAGTCAAGCAGGCTAGAGGCTGAGCAGGCAGGTGCCGACTTAGGTGCTGCTCAAGAAATGCTCGCAGAGGTAGATTCGACGCTAAAGGCGCAAGAATTGGAGATCAAGAAGCTGCAGACGGAACAAAGCCAAGCAAAAGTAAGCCGACAATAGACAGCAATGCAACAGCCCACTGACCACATGTGTAGGATGCACAAGACATTGCTCAGGCCCGCTTGGACGATGAAAGGGCTAAACTTACAGGTTTCGACGAAGAACTCAAAGCATTGGAGGATGCTTCGCGGTCTAAGGCATCACGAATTACTGAAGAAGGTCTCGAAATGCAGAAGCTTGCTCATCAGGTTGAAAAATATCACAAAGACCAACAGAATGCAGCCCAGATGCTCAAGGAGATGGAAAAGGAGCATGAATGGATAGCAGAAGAGAAGGACAGCTTTGGCCGCACCAATAGCCCCTACGACTTCAAGGGTCAAAACATCGCAGAGTGCAAATCTTCTCTAAGGAACTTGACCGAGCGTTTCCAAGGCATGAAAAAGAAGATCAATCCCAAAGTCATGAACATGATCGACAGTGTGGAGAAGAAAGAAGCTGCGCTGAAGAACATGATGAAGACGGTAATTCGAGATAAGCGGAAAATAGAAGAGACGATTACCAGTCTGGACGAGTACAAAAAGGAGGCGCTGCGCAAGACTTGGACAAAGGTCAATGGAGACTTTGGCAATATCTTCGCCGAGCTACTGCCGGGCAGCTTCGCAAAATTAGATCCTCCTGAAGGCAAGCAGATATCGGACGGTTTGGAGGTTAAAGTGAGCTTGGGCAAGGTATGGAAGCAGAGCCTGACTGAATTGAGTGGCGGTCAACGGTAAGCTCTTTGTCATTCCTAGGTCCTAGTAGTCACAAGCTAATATCGTGCTGCAGATCTTTAATCGCTCTCTCGCTGATAATGGCTCTTCTCCAATTCAAACCAGCACCAATGTACATTCTGGACGAAGTCGACGCTGCACTGGACTTGTCGCATACGCAGAACATCGGCCGCCTGATCAAGACGAGATTCAAAGGGTCACAATTTATCGTTGTCAGTTTGAAAGATGGCATGTTTCAAAATGCCAATCGAATATTCAAGACGCGGTTCAGCGAGGGTACGAGTGTTGTACAGGCACTTACGCCCGCAGATTTGAAATGATGCATATTGAAGCTCTGCTTTACGAGATTTGATGCGCAAGGCGTTGGTAAGGCAATATTCGGCGTCTGATACTATTCGGCGAGTGTGCAGGCGCTGTGAATGACGAATCACGATTCTCTCAGCCTGTTGTACAAATAGAACGAAGGCAGTTTCATCAAGCGAAGGTTTAGCAGAATACCGGTGTTGGAACATATGTCTTGGCAGCGACACCTTTTCGCCCTTGAGCACACCGAGGAGACCCTGCCTCCAGGGCATCTATAAAATACACACATAACAGCAAAATGACCAATCCATCATCAAGTAGACCCCCAATGGCAAACAAATACCGCTCGCCCAATTCAACCGTCCCATACCACACAACCACCTACGACTATATCCACCCATCAAAATTCACCAATTCCCTCACCAACAAAATCGTCCTCATCACGGGCGCAGGCCGAGGAATCGGCAGAGCCACTGCTCTTGCATTCGCAGCCGCTGGCGCCTCCGTAGCATGTCTGTCCCGCACGCGCTCAGACGTCGATGCTGTCGTTGCCGAAATCGAAAGGAGGGGATTTCCTAGAGCACTAGCTATTGTAGGCGATGTGACTGATGCTTCAGCTCCTGCGCGCGTGGTAAGAGAAGTCGAGGAGGGATTGGGTCAGATTGATGTATTGATTAACAACGCGGGTACCTCGCGTGTTTCGGATATAGAACATGAGAGAGACATGTCTAAAGCGTTTGGTGTTATTGATGTTAGTATGAAGGGGACATTGGGCTTTGTGCATGCTGTGATTCCTTCTATGATTAAGCGCAAGACGGGGGTGATTGTCAATATCGTTTCTGTACTTGCAACTATCAATCTCCCGTATTTTGCAGCTTATAGCGCTGCGAAGGCGGGAATGATACGTGCTACGGAGATTATGGATTTGGAGTTTCGACCGCATGGGATTTACTCTTATGCTGTGGCGCCCGGGATGGTGGCGGATACGACGCTGGGATGTGGGGCGTTTAATGAAGAGGCTATGGGGGAGGTGGAGCAGATGAGGCGGATGGTGGAGGAGTTTGGGCCGAGTATGACTGATGAGTTGTGTTTGCCGGCGGATACTTTGGTGGCGTTGGTGGTGGATGGGGAGGCGAGGTGGATGAGTGG
>JASZXT010000688.1:0-13868 GCA_035521555.1 Lecanoromycetidae sp. Uapishka_2 | reverse complement strand
GGGGAAAGATAGTATTGGGGAGCGGTGGGAGTTGTTGGTTGGGGATGGGAATGGGGAGGTGGGAGTCATGAGACGGCGGCTAGGGAAAAGTAGGGGAAGGAGAGGCAATGTGGTGGAGATGGAGTTTGGGGGGTTGTTGGGTGCGGTGTGAGGAGATGGGGGAGTCGCGTACGTTCGCTGGCGCAAGTTGGTTATTCTTGATACATTGTTGGAAAATGGCAGATTGCATGCGGTTAGGGCGATAGATATACCCATCTCATTCTTTCTTTCTTTCTTTCTAGATACCCATGGTTCGTATGATTAGGGACTCAGGACAAAAACAACACCACTAGTTCACCGTCGAAGATTTCGCCCTATCAAATGTCATCGATTCGTGTTCTAATTCCCGGGGCTAATGTTTTCTAAATACCCAAGCCAGATATAAAAGTATCCGTCCATTATATAACATTTCATCTCAAGCAGAGTAGACCAGAGAATAGCAGCATATTTTTTAACTTGGTCTTATTCATACATGTCCATATCTACGAAAAGAGAAATATAAGCCGAAGGCGCTGAGGCTTGCTGAATCACGGCGCCGATGAATCGAGAGAGGATATGACAGCGACAGGATTGCGAATTTTTGAGTATTTTGGGTGTTTCTAAGCACCTCGTCAATACACGAGCCAAGAGTAGACATCCTCCAGCTCTGAAGGATATTGGATAACTAGGTAGGGTCCCGGAGTACACCTCCAAAGGCTACTCACATGATACCTTGGACAAGCGCAGGGAAAGATGTGGGTTAGAATTCGGGTGTACGACAAATTGTTACGTCGATCAACATCGCAGAGAATTTCGAGCAAGATACATACAAGCAGAGCGATGATTTTAGACGTTGTATTAGACAAGCAGAGAGGCTGTGCCAATGCTGAAGGAAAGGTATTCACCGGACATAAGCTATAGGATCTCATCCGCTTTGACCAAAAATATCCGAGTCAGAGTTTTCGCAAGTGGATATCAGAAGAAAGGCAAAACCCACATATACATAGTGCATCCACTGCACTCCTCCCTCTTCTTCCTCCCAAACCACACCAACCTCACCCAGCCAAATTCCCCACCGCGTTCGCAATTCCCGAAAAGAAAACTCCCTGCAGCACCGCTTCTCCCTCTTCAGCCACCCAGTCTCCTGCATCAATCAGTCTCTGCTTCCAAGTCTTCTTCTCATGCTCAGTCAACTCCTCCCACTTCTTAGCTTTATGCTCTCCTTGCACTAATTCACTCGCATCTCTCAATTCCGCCGAGAGAGCCGTCTCGCCACCTTCAGCGGGAGAGTGGCGAACGATGATGTCTGTGCCATCATTGGCATTGTCGGAGTTGTCACTGCCGATGTTGCGGCGGGCTAGGAGATCACGAAGACCGAGTTTGGCTTGAACGGCTGATGCGGCGGAGCCGACTGCTTCTGTGGCTCTGATTAGAGGTGATGAGACTGCATCTGAAGCCTTGCTCAAGTTAGATGCAGCTGCTTCTGATGCTTTGCTCAAGGGAGTTTCGACTGCTTGGGAGGCTTTCTTGACAGACGATGCAGCCGCTTCCGAAGCGTTACTCAACGGTGTTTCCACAACTTTGGAGGCCTTGCTCACACTGTCTTTCGCTGCATTTGAAGCTCTACCTAAGGGCGTCTCAATCGCCTCTGATACCTTACTCAGGGAGGAACCAGCTGCATCTGTAGCTGTACCTAGCTTATCCCCGATCGCTTCTGACGCGTGATACAAAGGTGTCTCAACCGCCTTGAATGCCTGACTCAAGGGTGTCTTCGCCGCCTCAGATGCCAGACTCAGCGACGTCTCGAGCTCGTCCTGCGCCGAAGCGAGCGACGCCTGGAACTCCTCCAGGGCCGGATCTACCGCACCTCCCGCCGCATCTGTAGCAGTGCTGAAGGGTGATGCAACGGCTTCAGATGCTAAGCTTATCTGCTCTTTTGCTGCAGCGGTAGCAGCTGGAACTACATCTTCGAACATGTACGGTCTTGCAATCCAATCATGAACCTGTTCGTTCAGCCATCCTTTGGCGCTTAAGTATTCGGGAGTGCCTCCTCTTATCTCTGTAAAGGCCTGAAGGAAGAAAGCACCAATGGCTATTGCTAGGAGGGCGACAAGGGCAGAGACAGTATTCGTTGCGAGTGTGCTCTTTTTGGGGGCAGTGAGGACGTAACGCGCTGGCGTGTCTGGCTTCGGTACACTTGGGTAGGGTGACAAAGGCAGGGTGTACACAACGCAGGTGTTGGCGATGGAGGTGGATGCAAGTTTTAGGTACTGAGGTGGCGTATCTTTCCAGACTGTTGTGGGTGGTGTGAAAGTGGAGAAGGCGAGGGCAGTGATCGACGTCGGGTGAACGTTAGGATGGAAGCTGTGAGGTCGAAATTTTATCCTACCTTGAGGGTGCGAGGTGAAACGATCGACCGTCAAGATTGTGACAGAAGTATCTGCGCCGGCGACAGCAATGGCCTGTTGGTCTATTTCTGACGGCGAAGAAGCGTCAATATGGGCGACTGCAAGTGCCGTTGCAGACTTGATTTTCTTGTGTAATTTCTTGCGCAGAGTGATCATGCCCGATATCTCAAGCAGAAGCAGTGTTGCCCCTTGACCACTGGGTTGGTTCTGAAGGACTATGAGCACTTGAGGAGTAAGAAAGCGTACGCATCGGAACTTTGGGCGGCCTGTGCTCGAGCCAGACGTGTCTGGGAGGGCCGTGCTATGTATTTTCTGCGTTTCGAGGTTGTCTGGGTTGTAATTGTAGCTATAGCTCACATCGGCGACATAGACTTCGTAATCTGTACAGTACGCAACTCTGAACTTCCCCTCCTCTTGCCCTACGCCACTTTCGAGCGCAACAACATCCACGTCTGCAGCTTCTTCCTTCTCGCCCAGCTGGATACGCCCTCGGATATCGTCGGGTCCAGGCCTGCTTGTGTCCGCGGCGAAGAGAACAATTTCTCCTTCTGGTGCGAGGCCCGTGGCTACTGCTCCAAGCCTTTGAGTGTTGCCCGGTTTCTTCTTGGATAGTCTTAGGACTCTTTGGAAGGTCTCCTTCTTCGCTGCGGTACTCGACTTGAACAGCGAAGCTTTGCCCAATGTTTTGGTATCCCCCTTGTATGCCTCGGCTATCTCTTTCTCATTGGCTTGCTCATTTGTGCCCTTTCTCCGTCGTGGGGGGTACTCGAGTAGAAAGGATCGTAGATGCTCATTCTTGCCCGCCTGCTGGTCTTTCGTGGATGAATTAATGCCAGCGAAAGCTGTTGCCCATTGCTCCGTTGATTGTGCAAACGCCAATGATGTGACCGAATCTTCCTCGCTGGAGAGGTTTATGTCGACAACTTCGGATATGTCATGTTTTCGAGAGGTATCCAGGAGTGTCTGGGGCTCATTAGCATGTTTTACAGCATGCACCAACTGGAGTGACCCACTATCTTGTTTGCGACCCCACTCCGGCCTTCTCCTCCTCCACCACCTACGAGTAGGAAGCCACTGTTCTTGGGATCGAAGTCTGCGCCGTATATAGGGTAGCTCAGCTTGATCTGGGCAGAAGGAATGGAGGACGACATTGATTATTTATTAAAAGGATGCGAAAAGTTAGTTAGTATGTACATAGGAAGAGACAGCCATGAAGTTTCGTGAGTTACACCAGAAAGATGTTTTCTTTGTTTGTGATTTGGCCGAGAACGCGGGCTGCAGACCGCACTGCACCACTTCCAAGTTTTGAGGACCTCTTTACATCATTGCGCTAGGAAATCGCAGAAGGACGTCGACCTGAATTTTATGACTACAATTCTTTGATTTACTTGCAGCGGACCAAATCTAGTCATCCCACTGTCTATGTTCCAACGCGTAGATGGCAGCAAAGTTGGACGCCTCTGCGTCATTGACTGAGATCAGGCTACGAATCTGACAAGTAAAGCCAAGGAAAAGACATATGGCCGACGCCCAATGCGCATGATAGCTCGGAACTTTGTAGCGTTGATTGTCATCAATGCAATCTCATTGTCCAAGTCATTAAAGTCATACATCCATGAAAAGGCCGTTCCTTCAGTCAAATCATCAACTTCCTCGCTACAACGATCTGACAGACCACATAAGCCCTCGCATTTGGGTTCATTACCTCCTCTTTCACCTTAGCACACAGGTCTCTCACATCTCCTTCCTTCCAAGCCAACTGCTTCGTCAAGAGTCGTAGACTGACAGCTTCTAATCCCTCCAACGCAACGATCATAGCCATTTTCCCTGCCAGCTTCTTCGTCGGATCCTTCTCACACAATCCTAAGGGCACTTCGAGACTCTTGCTTTTAACAACACTCAACCCCGCCTCTTCGAAGACCTGCTTTTTCAAATGCTCCAACCCGATCGGTCTACCAGCTTTCTCGGCCGCAGATTGTACAGCGCCGTTGAAGACACTAAGCCAAGAATCCTTTGGTTCATCCCTTAACTTGATGAACCCCTGATCCTTGACTTCAAGCAGGCCTCTCGGTCGTAAGTGCTTGGCGACTTCACCGTAGAGATGAACCCAATCCCCAAAGGCCCCACTCATCCCCCTCACATGCACGAAATCAAATCCTTCATTATACGCCCACTCCTCCTGTGCATCGTCGAGTTCGAACATCAGATTGGGTGGTCCCGTAGATGGCCAAAAAGCTGTCGTGATGTCCGTCGCCACTATTTCCGCATTCGGCAAACGCTCAGCGGTGGCTATGGCCCAATCGCCTGTGCCCGTACCGATGTCGAGGATTCGAGTTGCCGTAGAGGGAATGTGAGCAAGGGTGAGTTGACTGTTGAGCACAAGGAGGTAGGCCTGGTGAGCAATTGCTAGGCGGGTCTCTTCCTCTGAGTCGTTGGGCATGTAGTAGGTTTCGTTGCAGTAGCGGCGGGAATTTTCGAAGTGTTCTTCCAAGAAGGAACCAGAAAGCGATCTGGTGGAATTTCTGGGGGCGTCAGCGAAGGGGAGAGTATGAGGGAGAGCGACGCACTTGGAGGAGGGTACGGCGGATTCGGGCTCAGGGTCTGAGGAGACTCGCGGTAGACTTTCAAGGGTGTCGCCATCTTCTTGGTCGTCTACCTCTATGGGCTGTTGAGACATGGGACTTCTATGGACACCGGTTTAAGGAGTACCGTAGCAAAGGATTTACGCAAAGAAGCCAATGTTGTCGAAAGTTGCAGTAATGTTGCTGGCAATAGGAACTCGCACCGTTGAGCAGTTGTATTGTGCAACATGAATCCAAATTTATTGTGTATAAAGGCAGCGATTGTACTTATGGACAAGAAAGGAAGTAAAGAATGTGATTGTCCATGAAGACCGCACTCGGACCGAAAGTAATTTCAACGATTGTAGAACGACTATTCACAAATCAAAATCGCCACTCCAAGAAGAACGTGAGACAGGAGAAGTTATTTTCCTTCTGTTGAAGAAAGAGAAGTCTCCCAGCCAAACGCTGAGTCCAAAATCACAATGTAACGAGAAGCCTGGCGGCAACAGAGAACGGTCGACTGTTGAGAGACCCATTTTTTCTTTCGAACTAGATCAACAAGACTGACTATCCCACCTGAGACTACTGCATGTAGGTAGGTGGCATGGCATGCAGTAGTGTCAGGAACGGCCACGTAGGACCGGCCTAGAGATCCCGACCTTCCAACAAGCGACCACTGGGTTAGCAGCCGAAACTTACGATAGTGAGTAATGGACATGAGTGATATGCTCTGGGCTTCGAAAATGCAACAGCTTCAGGCCTATTTCAGATATTGCAATGCGTAAGTTGGTGGAATCGGGGAAGTGAACGAGGAAGAG
Organism: Lecanoromycetidae sp. Uapishka_2; assembly: GCA_035521555.1. Lineage (NCBI taxonomy): Eukaryota > Fungi > Ascomycota > Lecanoromycetes > Lecanoromycetidae sp. Uapishka_2. The sequence continues at coordinate 8,060 of JASZXT010000688.1, read as the reverse complement.
AGACGATTTGATCTATTTCCGTGATTGCAGCTAAGCGCGCCATCGCTTAGACAGCCTCTACCACACTGTCGGGTCAGGAACATCGGTTTCATCTGGAACCTCAAACAGCCTCTAACAGCTGCAGTGCTGACGACCAATCCATTACACGAGCGAAGTGCTTTTTTCCCTTCAGCCTCAGCTTTGTAGCTCTCCGAAGGGATGATCCTCCAATGAGCTTTATGCAGGCTCTACAGCTATATGAACATATCACATACGACGCGTTTCGGATTCCAAGTCGACCTCGCTCTTCAGTCTGCCTCTTGCTGGGTGAATTCCGGCAGTTCCCTCTGCACATCCGCCCATGTTTTCTGGCCATCAACTATACTTTTGATGGCCGGACATATCGCTTCCTCATTGGCTCGCACTTGCTTCGTGCTGTCTCGATCTCGAAGTGTGAAGGTGTTGTCTTTGACTGATTGGAAGTCCACTGTGATACCGAGAGGCGTGCCGAGCTCGTCATTCCTCGAGTATCGCTTGCCAATACTTGCTGAAGAATCATCAACGCGATTAGAGATGCCAAGCTGACGTAGCTTCTGGCCGATACGCTTCACTAAGGGCTTAAAGTCTTGATGGCCTGACAAGGGGACAAGCAGGACTTTCGTGGGGGCGATCGTTGGCGGGAATGATAGCACCTGGTAATGATCAGAACAATCTTCCAGGGAGTTGGATATCGGTCTTACACCGCGTTCTTCACTGCCTTCTCTTGACCAGTAAACATGCTCCATCAAGCTGTAAAGTATTCGGCCAATACCAAACGCAGGCTCAATGACATTTGGAGTATACTCTCTCGTGTGTTCGATCCTTGTCCTCTTTTCAATGTTTATCAGGTCCTTTTCAATCTCGACTCTGCCATCGGCTACTCCTGGCACATTTACTTCGATCTTTCCTGTCGTATCAAGTTCGAGCGATAGCTTCTCGCGGAGCTCCTGTGTCAGCGCCTGAAGAGCCGTCTCAATCGCTTGGGAGTTCTTTTTGAATTTGGGACCAAACTTCCCCCTTTGTGGTTCTATCTGGTATTCCTCAATCTTTAGAGGCTCTTTTCGCGTCTCTCTCACGCACAGTGGCGCTTTGGTCTTCTGGGAATGAACAGTAAGATCATACGCGCTTCGATCTGCGCAGCCTACACACTCAATCCAGCCATAGCTTGTGAGCAGCTCGGCATCCCAGCAGTCAGCAGCATAATGTGCCATCTCATTTGCCATATGTTGCCTGAAACGCATCTTCTCTGGGTCTATGCCAATGCGTACAAGGAAGGTGTATATCCTTACGATAAAGTAGCCCAACGTCTCGCTATCAACGGTACCGCTCGACACGGCTTCGCCCATAGTCATTGTTGTGGTTTTGGTTGAACCCGATAATTGTACTTTGCGGTCCAGTAGAGCGATCTTGACACTTCCGACCTCGCTGAAACGGGGATGCTTCTTACCACCCTCTGGGTCCACGTAATGCTCTATTTCCGCCATCAAGAATTCTCGGACTCGCAGAAGACCAGATCTGGGTGAGATTTCGTTGCGAAATGATTTGCCAATGCAGGCAGAAGCGAACGGCATTGATTGTTGGTTGAATTCGAGTAATTTTTGGAAATTGAGGAATTGTCCTTGAGCGGTTTCCGGTCTAAGATAGCCTTGAAGCCCGCCAGTGGGACCAATGGCTGTCTGAAACATGAGGTTGAAAGCGACTGGAGGTAAAACATCATTCCCTGTTGTAGGGCTTTTGATGCCGTACTTAGTAATGAGCAGGCCAAGCTCATCACCACCGTAATTGTCTATCTTGGCGAGTATCTCTTCATACTCTTGCACAACTGTATCATCTAATTTGACGGCTTTTGCAGCCTTTGTCTTCCTCCTTCTCCTGGCTTCCTTCTCCTCATCTAATGCCACAGTCTGGCCGCGGGCCTCCTTGTCACCCCTCAGCCGTGACTCCAGAACTTCTTCTACCAGGTGGTCCGCCCGAAATATCTCACCTGAACTGGGGTCCTTGCACATCCAATCCGCAAATTTGTCCACATGGCCACTAGTTTTGAGCACATCCGCTGGTGTTAACATGGTGCAATCGACTTCCAACATGTCCTCCTCCAGCACAAAGTGTTTCCGCCATGTATCAATGATATTAGCCTGTAAGGAGCAGCCTGGTGGACCATAATCGTAGAGACCGGCTACGCCATTGTTGTAGATCTCGAAAGCTTTGGTGTAGAAAAGGCGGCGTTGAAGAAGGGAATCTAGGGTATCGCGGTTCAAGGGTTGGCCGGTCTTCGTCGTCGTAGTAGACATGCTGGGCTCAGATTTCTCGACTCGATACTTTTGTTGTGCGGTGCTTGTAGTGAGACCTCTCGAAATGAACCTTGGGGATCCTGGGTTTGTGGTTCGTGTACAGCTACTGAAACGGAGACAGCGCGAGAGACAAGAATGCGAGCGCATGTACTCTCTGTGTCATCTGGTGATAGCCCCCGACTTCTATGTAATGTGAATATGACTCAGAGGCAGAAGCTCTGTGTGATATTTCTGTACTAGCGTATGTACGAATATCTAGCGCAAGCTCGCGTAAACTTTCCTTTGTAAAGTAGACGGAGCAAGGTGCTGCAGGTATGCTACGAGGTGTAATTCTAGCTTCTATACAACACCGCTGGTCTCCCTTATGGACACGGCAGCAAAGTTACGGATATCACATCTAATTGGAGGCATGGCGTAGGGAAATGCCCAGCCAAACCCCAGCAATCGGCCAACTTATTTGACCTTTGATGCTACGTTTTGCAGACGAACCTTTGCTAAATACTCTTCTTCGAGCTCTCAGCTTGTTATCGTCAGGGACATGATTTGATATTTGCTGTTGATTAAAGCAGATTTGACCCTTCGCGAGGACTTGGATACTCTAGCATGGCACGTCTGGGAAATTATGGTTCCAATAGAGCGGGCATCTTGACGTCTTCGGGGGATTTACAGACTATGGTCGCAATGTTTTATGATGGCGCACTTACGATCTAGCTCATCTACTCCACTAGATTAGATCGCTATGTTTCTAAATCCTCTCAACCACGTGTATGAGTCACTGCCCTCTTTGTCAGATTTCAAGTGGGGAGACAAGGAAGCATTGCTTCCATCACCGCCAATTCTACTTGCAGCATTGACCACATTGTGCGTCTGAGAATGCTGACCGAATGCAATTATAGATCTAGATTCCCGAAGCCTTTTACACAGTCCAATTTCTACCACTCCACAAATCGCACCAAAAGCTTTCCATCCACCGCCTTCGCTTGCCGCCAAAGCCTTAATACCTCATCGTCTGGTCGCCATTTCCCAGACTCCCAATAGAGCCTTGGTTCCCACCTATTCTCAACCTTCTTTTCATGGCGGTGGTACGGCTTCTGCCCAGCAGCGAGATATTCAACCTCGAAAATATCTCTCCGGCCGGTCGCCAAATCTGCTCTGAGAGTGATTCGCTGCAGCTTAGGCATCTGGCCTGCTGCACGCGCCATCGCGACCAAGAGTGGCGTGATCTTTTCCGAATCGGGCAAGAAGCGGAAACGGCGCATGGGAAACTGGCCACTGGCACGCATTTCTTCCTTCTTGTTGTAGCTATCCGGGACAAGCGAATCATCGCTGAGTACCGAGTTGTGGTCCGACTCGATGTCATCCAATCGGATTTCGTCGTCCACAGCCGAATCCTCTGCGAACTCTTCCTCGCGCCTCTCTGGGTCCCGGACGAAGTACCATTCCCCATTCATCGTGTTTAAATTGAAGACAACGTGAAAGCTGACGAGGTTTGGCCAGACTGGCGTTGCTTTGGGGCAATCTGGCCAGAACAGGCTTGGAGAGATGACGATTGGGCCGCCGAGATAGATGGTTTCTATACTGGAACGTTGGCTGAAGTTATGCAAGGCTAAACTGAGTTCGTCTTGATATGGAGCGGTGGAGAGCAAAGGTAGGGCCGGAAAGAAGTCCTGATTAGATGGCCAATTGTTGTGGAAAATAAGGTCAAAAGTCTTGAGTGATGGCTGAGTGATCGTTGATAGATCTCTTGCGAAATCTAAAAACCATAGTACATGCTTATCAGTCAGGGTTTCGCGTTTGACATAAGATCACGGCAAGACTCACTTTCTCGATCATCTAGTCGCATTCTAGTGTCTTTCTTCTCGTTATCCTTTAATGTCCAAAATATGGCGCGTAGATTGACAAAACTAGCTGCAATCGCTGCAACTGAAGAGGGTTCTATACTTCGGGGTTCATGAAGATCGCCCCAGAACTCCGATATAGTGGAGACAGTTGGAAGGTCTTGCGTTTTAAGAAGTCGGAGAACAGAATGCTCATAGCGGTGGTCCAAGAGATCCTCACGTTTGTTGACAGCGGATTGCGATTTGTCCTTGGGGTCTTTTTCTTGTCCCCTGTGCCCGTCGTCCATTGGCGAAAACGCTGCGTAAAGATTTAAAGTGATCGCATAAGCGCGCTGTGAAGAGTTGGAGCTGGGACTTTCCCATGACTTGAGTATACGAAGCAAACCAACACAAGCATCTGTGAAGACCTCATTATTCATGTGTTTGTCATGGTCGTTTTCAAACTTTGCACATCTTGCTTCGCTGTATGTTGGAAGGATGATCTCGTAGTGGAGGTATGCAAGATATCGTCTACGATGACTAACGACGATGTCTGAGAAGTAGGAAAGTTCGGTACTTTTCAGCCCGATTCTCTGAAACGTCAGCCGCTCGATGGCATACTGCCATATTCTCGATATGGTGGCATAAGGTGCGAGCTTGGAAGGGCCCTGGGGGTGATGCCCTAGAGGCGCTTGCGATTGATCATCCTTACGTTTCACAAAAGTGGCGATGTGGGAGATGAGCTCTTGCGGAAGTTGGTGCATGATTGCCGTGTCTAGGCTGGAGAATGTTATGATTGAGGGAAATTGATGTTGCTTGCTTCAAATGTAATACTGAGCCTGAGGCTAGAAAATAAATATTCTAGTTGTGTGAAATGGTGAATGCCTTCGGTGAACTATCGCCTTTTTCCCTGTGTTTCCTGACCCTGCGGATTGTCGTTGTTTCCACTCTGCTGGAATGATGCGACGAAGTAAGTCTATGGGATTTCAAAGAACCAGGGAAGTCAATGCAATGGTCAAATGCAAAGCTAGACAGGATCAATGCTTTACAGATCAAAGTGATTTACAAATTCAAGATTCCGCTACGACTTCGTCCGCGGCCTTTTTCGCGCACTCCAAATGCTCCTCTTCAGGACAATTGCTCACGAGAATAGTACAGCAGGGACAAAGTATGATACAATATGTTACGGTGTGATTTAGGAGCCAAAGCAATCGAAGGTTTGAAAGCCTACTCACACTTGGATGAACCGATTAGTACGACCGTGAGCAACGCTACGTTGTCCCTCTGCTATCATTCGGCATCACAGATACATTTGCGTTTGCTGGCAGTATGTGCTGAATCCTCTACCACACGAATAACGACGCTTTGGCCGCTACTCCGTAGAAGTAGGCTGGTCGGGATCTTCTAAACCTCCGGCGGTCTAAAATTGATTACCAGGTAGCGCAATACATGGCTCCGCCTCTATTCTAAGCCACACCTAGGTATCTTAGGATTCACTGCCTTGTAGGCTAAACCCTCTAGTGGGCCATTTCCTCGATAACTTCGGATTCGTTGGATTTGATACCTTGATTTTGCCTGTAAAATTGTGATATTCAGTCAAATCTAGAACCTTTGTACCAATTCCTAGCCCGGTACTGGGCGTAATGTTGAATTTAAATCGGTACTGGCCCGCTGGGGGTTTGGCCATAAGGTAGTGCGCTGACTAACTGTATGATACCTCAACCGTCCGAACGGGCAGCCACCCCTAATAGGCTTGCGGGTAGGGCTATGTATTTAGTTTGGGAGGTAATGCTCTGCTGTAAAGGCACTTAATAACGGGGGGCTCAACTACCCTATATTTAGGCTTATCTTTGTTAAGAAAAGCTTTACTAAGAAGCCTATCAAGTCCGAATTTTAATTGCTACCTCGCGCATTAAGTTATACTGTCGAAAAGCTTGGATAAGTAGGCTCGTAGGGGTCGAGGACTAGTGTCGGAAGACGGAGTGATCTACCTAGATAGGGAATGGCTGCCCGATCGGACGGTTGAGGGATATTTTAGACCGCTGGAGGTTTCAAAGCTCCCGGGTGGTCTTCACTCAGCCCTACCAAACTGTCCCGCAAGAAACTTTCTCTAAAATGTACTCGGTAGGCATAAAGGCTACTCAATGAAACATCAGCACTCAGGTCTTTATGAAAGAATCTTAGTTACTGGTGCCACTAGTAAGAATGCCGTCGAAGAAACCTCTACTCTCAGCGAAAGCCCACTTGCCATTCCGGGTTGGCAATAAATTGAAACGCCAAGGTCTACACATTAATAGGAAAAAGGCTACGGACAGTATCAGGCGAGACGAGCGCTTTCGGAGACGGCGAGAAGAGGACAAAGATCCCAGCTTGCGAGAAGAGCGGCTGAAGGAGAACATACCTTTGACGACTGAGAGGAAAAGAACATGGGACAAGGTCGACAACGACACTAGCGATGGACTTGGATTGTCTGTGGATGTGGAGCGACTGAAGCGGCAGAAGGCCGAGGAGGAGCAGGTAGAACTCGAAGAGAATGAAGAAGAGGATGAAACATCTCATGGAGCAGAAGATGACCGGGATAGTATGATCGACTCTGCTAGCGAAGATGAAGCAGCGGAACCCAAAAACCTACAAAGACCTATGAAGAAACGAACAGCAACAGAACGAGCAACAAGTCCGACCAAATCAACTACAAGCACAAACCTCGATTTCACACCTGAAGCACTTGCCGCCAAGTTCCCCACCCTCTTCTCCTCCGATCCTCCTGCAACACCCAAAATCCTCATCACCACCTCCATCAACTCTACTCTGCATAAAGAAGGCCAACTCCTCACCACACTCTTTCCACACTCTGTCTACATTCCCCGCTCCTCTCACCGCTACAGCCACCGCTTCTCTGTACGTGAGATTGCATCATTCGCTACAAATCGAAACTACACAGCCGTTATAGTCTTGAAGGAAGACTTGAAAAAGCCCACAGGTCTAACAATCGTGCACTTACCACAAGGACCAACCTTCCACCTCAGTATATCCAATTGGATAGAAGGGAAGCGGCTACCAGGTCATGGGAACCCTACAGGACACACACCCGAGCTCATCCTCAATAATTTCCGCACACCACTAGGCCTACTCGTAGCGAAACAGTTCCAGCAGATGTTCCCACCGCAGCCGCAATTAGAGGGTAGACAAGTAGTCACGCTGCATAACCAGCGCGATTACATTTTCCTACGGCGGCATCGGTATGTGTTCCGTGAGAAGCGAGAGACGGAGAAGAACGTGATTGGGCCAGATGGGAAGGAAGTCAAGGGAGCGGAGGGCATAAGAGCGGGTTTGCAGGAGCTGGGGCCGAGATTCACGATGAAGCTGAGGCGAGTGGATCGTGGGATACAGAGGAGAAGTGGACAGGAATGGGAATGGAAGGTCAGGATGGAGAAGGAGAGAACATTGTTCCAGCTGTGATGCAAGAGATACCCAAATGATAAGAGCTTATGAAGAACAACAGCTTGGACTCGTGAAATGTGCTGTGACAATTTGTCAATTCTCCTGGGCACACAGACCGATCCCAAGGGTATATAATACACAATCCCCTCCATTACAAACACCAATCCCACAATTGAGTATACAGAGCAGAGCGGTATTTGCGACGCCAAACCTCTTTTCATCCATCTCTCATCCCGCTCACTCGCCCTCAAGCTGCCCCTCCGCTCTAGCGTCCTTACGATCCAAAATCTCAATGCTACCTATCGCAACATCAGTCACAGTCCTGCTGTAATGCCGTTGATATCAAACAGACTCACGCTGTACAATACTCAGCGCACTCTGCGGATTCCCCTCTTTATTCTGAAACTTATTCATACTGCAATCACCTTCCACATAAACCAAAGACCTGTGCGAGCGAAAACCATATCAGCATTCAAATCCCACCCCTCCCCTC
>JASZXT010000687.1:0-13875 GCA_035521555.1 Lecanoromycetidae sp. Uapishka_2 | reverse complement strand
GGTAGGGATGGTGAGAGTACACGTGTTTGGTTACAATTTGTCTGTAGACCTTTTCTCGCTCGTTTACCTCAGCATCATGACAATTTCGGAGCTGATTAGTTCGGATCGTTTTTGGATCTGATGTGGATCTCATTACAATAATGTTGCGTTAAGACGTTGTCGCCTTTGATGAATCCAAATTTTACAGACATATAATGGAACGTCTAAGTAGTCAGATGTATATACCTTGACAACTACTCATGCGTCTCCAGTACGTGGGACAAGCAGCACAGCCCAGAGATAATTCACACCGGCGAGTATAGAATTTTAGCTCTCACTATACGTAGATCTACGCGGCGTGGATCGCCTTGGAACAATGTGACAATCCACAGTTCTCATTCCTGGGTTGTCGTCCACTTACAGTCGCAAGACCCGAAAATGAGAAGTGTTCTCTGTGATAGCGTAAATCATACATCCAATGTCTCCTGCAGTGGTAGTTTTTCTTTGTTTTTGATCTGGCAATCGTGGTATCTCCTTTGGGGAGAAGTTGAATGCTGTTGTATGTAGGGGTGATACGTTTCTGTTGCGGTTGTAAGAAGTATTGAAAGAATGTGTGAGAACGGAGAGGGTGCGAGCAGTGGGTTCAAGATGAGTTGTGTAAATGCGTCTTCGTGAATAATATCTTCTTTCTCACTGCATACTGCATATAATCTACGGGAATAGTCGATTTGTATAGAAAATGACCGGAAAGTACTTTCGCTGGATTCTGTGTAGAACATATCCCCAGCCCATAAATGCTGGACAGGCTTGTTCAAACTTGAATGAGCGGTTTGACTGTGTGAGATCTACTGTTGTCAATCGATATGGAGTATCTGACATACTACAACCCTGTCCGTTCTACTGCCTCAGTCCCAGTAGCTTGAGATCTCCGTGTCCGGATCCTCTGGACGTTCGAGTCGCTCGTCATTGATAACAGCTGCGTAATCCTTAGGCTGGAGTTGAGCTTTCACCTTTGAAGCCCGGGGGTGGTGAGCTTTCTTATTGTTTAACAATGTGGGAGCTCAAGACAAAAGCTATCGTGAGATACAACGGTGGTACTCTTGAAGCTTGATAAGTCCGAGTGTAAGGTTATTGACCACCCATGGAGTGGATCTCGGGCTCATGATGAAGTGAAGAGATGAAATAAGTGTCTTTGATCGTCTTAAAACAGGTTTTCAAGACTTTCGTGGCCTGCTTTTTCCTTTTCGACGGCCATCGAGGTGTCTTGCCAGTCATCAAGTGCACTAGGGATGGCTATTGTAGAGCTTGTAGGTCATAGGAGAAACATTAGAGGAGCTGGCATCCCTTGTTTCTCAGCAATCAAGATAGGTGGCATTTGAGCATTGCGAGTGCATTCGAGTATTCAAATGGCGACTTCCATAGCCCGCGTTACTAGCGAGACTGAAATTGTTATCATGAAAAGTTTGTCCATGATTGTCGGCTATAGTCCCTCATATGGAGTTTCTTGAATTACACAAAGCCCTGAGAGTCTGTTCACTGTCCAACTTCTAGATTTTGATGTTGTGTCACAAACACAGGTTCAGCCTACTGCGGGATGTCTTCGTCACCCAAGGTTTCTACCTTGGTAGAGACGGTAAGAGACTATGGGATTGGTGTCCGTTTGAGCTGCATGGTCGGCTATCAGAGCTAAAGCTTCATATACGAAGGCTTTACTGTAATGCATGCACCCTATCTCCTACCTTGACCCTCGCAATTCTTCCCAAATGGCTCTCAGACAAAGCAGTATGCACCCCAAAAAACACCTTTCCCCCTCTTCTTCGCGTCTTGGCTAAGGTCACAAAGGGCTCCGCGTTCTTCTCTGCACTGTCCTGATCGACGCAGACCATCTGGCATCTTCGACAGCCGCCCAAAACCTCGAGATTCACATCCTTATCAATCTGCAGCGACCGCCATGTATCCTCGACATAGGGCTGCTCAGTACCAGGTGGAGACGCTGGATCCTCTGCAACGATGATATTGGCACGAAACACAGAGGCGTGGGCTGCTTTACCGTCTTTAGATTTGATTTGCTCGTTGAGGCGGTTGAGACTGGAGCGGGCAATGGTGAGGATAGGACTTTCATTGGAGAGCAGGATTGGTCTTTGCCTATTAGCGGGATTCGGAACATCACCAAGATCGTTTAGATGGGCCTTAAAATGTCTCGTGGAAAGGCCTGCAGCTGCAGCTGGGAACCTAGCCAGGGTACAAGGAGTCCCAATAATGTTTGTAAAGAAGTCTGCAATATCCTTCGAAGCATAAATTTGAGCAACAATGGTCTCGTCACACACCTGAGTACATGGTGACGATGTGCTGTCCCCAGCACGCTGGTACACTGAAGGATCAGCAGAGAGTGGTACCGAGATTTCAGCAGGTGTGGCAGTAGGAATGGGTCCATGATGTCGTACGCGTAGCAGCCCGTTATCTAGCTCAAGACTCGGCCTGAGTAATGCCATCTTCGGGTACTTTTTCTGGCTCAGTGCTGTCCGTGTACTTTGGTGGACTAGGCACCATTCCCGGTCCCAGGCCAGACCTTCAGGTCGGATGTCCCATTGCGTGTCGACTGATACTGACCAACCACCACAGCTTTTAATTGGATACACGGTAAGGGTCTCTACGTAAAGTTCTCGACAAGGTGATGGGGTTTTCTGAATTATTTGCACATCCTCACGATCAATGAAGAACTCCTTCAAGAACTCAACGAATTTTATAACGTCCTGGATGTTGCTCATTGCACCAAAGCTTACCCTAAGTATACCGGTTGGCTTGCCTCCTATAATGTCGTTCTCACTTCCACATTTGTGTCCAGCAGAGAAGTTTCGTCTCAACTCCCATGGCTCAAGCTCTAACGCAGACGTCATACCGCCAGGGTTGCAGAGGCCTCCACTTCTGAGATGTATGTTCTGAATGTTGGCAAGCTTCTCCACCTCTGTATTACTGACCCATTGGCCGTGACAGTCGCAAAGATTGAAAGCAATAATAGGTCCCTGGATTCGACTGTCGCTGTAAGAAGATGATAGATCCTTATGTATCTTGCAGACTTTAGAACCATTGCTATGGCGCAACGCCACAACATCATTGTATAGGCGCTCTGCCAAGAAGCTCGTGTGAGACGCTACTTCTTCAAGTGAGCCAAAAAGCCTCTGGTGGACGTTCAAAGCACTGTCAAGAGCGATGATGCTATGGAAGGGTAGAGTGCCATCTTCCAATTGCTCGTGTAGACTCCCGTGTTTCATCATATGCCAATTTTCTTTACCACAAGTTACCATATCCACTGTCCCACCAGAGAAATAGCGCCTTCTTTGTAACACTGGAGCAGATGTTTTACGGACAATGAGAGCTCCTAGATCTGGAAAGCCAAACATCTTGTAGAAGCTCAAGACGGTAAAATCGGGTGCATGCGAAGCATTACTAAGATCAAGCGGTGAGGTGGAGACAAAGGCAGCAGCATCAAGTAGACTGTAAACATACTTTCCAAACTGCGAGGACCTTAGGCTACTGCTCCAGCACAGCGGCAGCCGTCGCCCGTTCATATTGGATTGCGCAGGATATGCAAATAGTCCCAGCGTATCCTCTCGCCCATTCGGGCACACCTTGGGGTCTTTAAGCCACTCTTCAACCTCCTCATCAGAAGTAAAGCAATGATGGCCAGCATGAGCAGCTTCCCTCACCCCAATCAGACTTGTATGAGAGTCGCTGTGATAGCCATACCAGAAACCTTTTTCTTGCTCCCTGAAGCCATCCATGACTAGCTTGATACCTGTTGTAGCATTTGCTACGAACACTAGGTCGAAGTGGTCGGGGTCTGCGTTGAAAAAGCGCAGTATGCGTAGCCGTACGTCTTCTATCCTTCTCGTTGATAGTTGAGAAGATGGGGAAGCGGAGTGAGGATTGCCCAACAGGCTCGACATCATGTCCTTCGAGAAGTCATCGATAAGGGACTTGGAGTAGAGTGTTGTGCCTGCATGATCAAGGTAGGTAGTCCCTGAAGGCTATCAATGACCTGGTTTAGAGCAATGTCAAGAAATCTCGTTACCTTGAAGCATAGGATACTCAATGTCCCTGATAGCATCTATTCTCGTATTGTAGCCATGCATGTTCTTTGGGTGTAAGTCAAAGCCATCCACCTCGATATCCCTGTTCATGGAGGCCATCGCGGCCACTCTCTCAATCCCAAAAATCGTGACACCTGGCAATAAGCATACATCTGTACGGATATCTGTTTGCAAAGGACCATAAACGTAGTGAGGCAAAGTACACAGCAAAAGGTGGAGAAGGAGTTCGGAGGAGCCCGAGGGTCTCAGAACAATTCACTCGCGAGGACTGGATGACTGGATGATGGCCTCGACCGCCTAAGGGACACCCTAGTTCTACAGGGCTGAGTCCCCAGAGCCTCGATTTTCCTGACCCGAGCTCGCCGAGGCATCAGCTCTAGGGACCTCTCTCGGGGTCAATGGTCAAACAACCATAATTTGCGGAACACACACCTACCAAAAAAAATTGGTACGATTGTAGAACTCGGGCAGGGTGTCCCACCAGGCGGGTTGTCCCATCATCCAGCAAACCCTTGCGAGCCCTTCCACATTGTGAGCGCCAAACGTGCATCTTTGTCATCTAAAGAAGGACTCATCGATGACTTGAATTCCATCCGAGTGCTTAGGTATGGCAGATTGATAATGCTCAGCTGCTTCATCGAGGTATCACGAGCGCATGATGGAGATATTTTGCTTTGTTCATATTTGTGATGTTTTTGGGCCCGAAGGCTTTCTATGAACATCCCATGTCTGATAGACCTGGGAATGCCACCTATATACAATTTTTTGGCTTGCCAAGTTTCTGCGTAGCAGAGAACTGGAATCACTTGCTCCTCTTGGAACACAGTCCAAATGAAAAGGGTCATTACCTCCTAGAGGGAGATTATATCTCGACCTTCTGGGGTTGCCCAAACTCCGTCTATGACCATAGCCATCAGGCTTCAAGAAAAAGAAAATCAGGGGTATCATTGCGATGTAAAAACAAATCAGCAACCTCTTTCTCTCAGTGCTTCCTGCACCTCTCATCCTCACTCTCTTCCAGTATCCTTTTGTAGTGGTCATAGCTCTGCAGGTTCCACGAGAAGTACAGACCAGGATGCGCAGTTTATTAATGGGAATATGATCACCTGCAAACGGAATCTTACAATCATCAAGATTGCTCGAGTTCTGTCATATTAACAGGTAATCCCAGCCCTTCTGCTGCATCACGTCCCGCCAGTGAACGTTCTGTCCTTCTCCTGCATGGTCCGATTGGTGCCAAACTTCCTGAAGCAGGCGTACCATTCGGCCGAAACTCCCAAAATCTGCGAATTCGCCGAGGCATGCCAGCCTGTCAGTGAAGACTTGGCGAAAGGGAGAGTTGGGTGTGCTCATGGATCCACCGATTAGAATAGGCCAGACGAGGGAGCGATCAAATCCTTCGAAGCCTGATGGGATGTATTCAAGTACTCCGGCGAGTCGCGTTACTAGATCAAACATTGCTGGATCGTGGCGTGATGAGCCAGGTACCAGACCGCAGAGGTAGATGCGAGCTGCAATGCGGAACATTGCGGTGATGTTCTTCGATAGTTGTTCGGGACGAACTGCGCCTGTGGAGGAGATGGCGTGTCCGATATCATAGATTTTGGGGTCTGTTTCATTCAAATAATCTCCAAGTTGCTTCACGTGGTGGCATATTTGATCGTCTTCCAGCTGGCCAGAGACCTTGAGCGCGTCAAGACACGCGATCTCCGAGATCATATACATAACCCTGTCGTCACAGCCCATAAGCTCACACAGCCCGGAAGTCGAGCCGTTCATGTGCTTTTCACGATAAGTGTCTGCGAATTGTGGTGATCTTCCCAGCATTGTCGCACCAAGAATATCGATCCATGAGGTAAGAGTCATGTTAAATGGAGGGCGAGGATTTGGGCCGTGAACGTTCTCCATCGCATGTGGTAATTTGAGTTTTCTCACAAGACTCTCGCCAGCCTGGAAGTGCTGGTGCCATGGAATATCCGGTAGCGAATCATTTGGTCGACCCACGGAGCACTGAAAGAAGATCATCCCGAGGGTTGCTTCTAGAATCTGTTGGTGATCCTTATCCTGCGAGAGAGCCTCGCAGAGCTCTTGCACTGTTGTGTATCGATGTCGCATAATGTCGTTCTCTATCTGCTCGTTGGGGAATGGCTGTATTGATTTAAGATGGATCGCGGCGACACTCAGGCAGCAGTGGAGATAGCACTTATTCGACTCAAGAGCAGGTAAGACGATGTCTGATCGCGCCGAACCAGGTCGATTCACTTCGAGAATGGGAAAGATCAGTCGCAGTACGGTGTCGATGAAGTGGTCCAACAAGGCTCGGTCGCAATCATTCACATCGATGCGGACGGTCTGTGAAGCTAATGGCGCATCGTAGCCAAAGTCGAAGTTCAATCCTTCGTCGGTACCAAATACATCCGTGTCTTCGTATAATCCTTGGTTTACCCAGGCATCGTCAACGAAGGGAGTAGTTGCAGAGGTCATTGGTGGAGGATAATAGGTGCTGAAAGTTGATGTTGACGAATCTTTCCTCGTCGGCACATCGTTCACGTATATCTGGCTGTCTGTCTTGACATCGACTTCATACTGTGTGTCTGGGTATGGTTGGTAATGTGGGTTGGCATCGTAAGGAGGGGAGAGAACGTGGGGTTGACCGTAGATGTCGAAGTGCTCGTGTAATGGCGGCTCGTTGAAATCATACTCCGGGGAGTATGGAGAGTCAACTGAAGGAGCGCGTGTGCGTGGGGTGGCTGAATATGTGGCTGAGGTTGGCAAAGAGTGTGATAATCCTGGAGGAGTGTCCCCACCCATACGCGAACCCATCTGCTGTGCAGCCGTCTTCTCTGAGATCTTTGTTCGCTTGATGATGCTTTTGATGTGCTCTTTCTGTTGTTTCCGTTGCTCGTTGTTGGTCCACCATATCGGTCTCTTGTATTCGCATTTGAGGCCTAAGTGCTTGCATGCTCTGCATTGACCTCTGCCTTCATCGCACTTCTTTCTTCGAAGCCGACATGTGAAGCAGCCTGAAACCGTTATGTAAGTCTTTGGTCGCGCAAGTCCTAACGATTACTAAATACCTGAGCGCGATCTCCTGTGCATCTTGTTCTCCTTCTCCTTGGTTTTGGATGATGACTGTTTTGGGGCAACCATGGTGACAGATTTGCTAGCCTGTCCGGCGACTTTGGTAGACATTTGATTCTTTATTTGATTGGTGATATTATGAGTTTAGGCAGGAACAGTACGGTAGTGAGTATGTTTCACAGTCTGTGTAACTGGGGCAAAGGCAGGGGCGAGCAGCAAGACCGGATATGCTATTAGTGTGGGTGGTACAAGGATCGAAGCCTGCTTCGATATATGAGTATGGTCGAGGGGAGGGAGCAATGATTCCACGGTCTGCCGTAACGAGCCTTGAAGTCTCGAAGACATGGGCATTGTGAATTATTATAAGTATACATGTTTGGCAATAGGGCCAGAAGGCTAAAAAGCCACAGTTCTAAAAATGAACTCTGCGCTGGATGAGGCCCCGCACAGAGACATCAGATTGACGGGAGACACACAGAAGGCTAGCACCATGAGATGGTTGCGCAACCATTGGCAGAATTGCGAAATGAAAGATCGCAAAAGCTTCTGAATGTCAAAGTGGGGTAATTTGTACCTATTTTTGCCCTCGACGCGCCCAAAGTCCACAGCTATCCCATAGCTACCCCTGCTGTAAATCACGATAAAGCTCCAAGTTAGGTAAGATGACGCTCCTATCACAAGCTAACGAAGCAGCTAACCATCCTTACAAACGGGCAGCGACGCGGCTCGAAGCGAGGTGAGGAGGCTAATGCAATGTAAAGGCATGAGTTCGATACAATCACATTGCACACTGCGCTAAATACTGCTCTTCCAGCTTCCCCGCCAGCCTTCCTCGTCATTATTGTGGACGAGGAAGGAAAGCAGCTTGCACGCAGAATGTCTGTTCGACTCGATTCTCCACTTCTCGTCAACAAGTGTCCGCAGCTCACAACATTGTTGGAACCGTTGTTGAGCGAGAATTAGTTCAAGAGCTCCGATGCAAAGCGACAGGTAGCACCCTGGGCTCTTCGACCACGGCTTCCTTTCACTGATCAATACAGTCCCAGCCATCGTCGTATCACAGCCAGTCCAGCACACTGATTTGAGAAAGCTAGTTCGCAGGACTCAATCTTGGCATGATGAGTGGTCGTCGTTAGCTTCTCTTACCGCTCCAATAAACCGCTAAGTAATAGCGCAGAAAGTCTCGTCCCGTTAGGTGCCGCTGGACAGCAGCTAATGAAACTAGAAAAAATCATGATAAGTTGATAACCCAGCAGATAAGTGGAGCGGGGAAAAGGTCAAATGCTGCATATGCGGCACGGAGGAACGATAATAGGGGCTAAATTAGCAACATAAACATGCAGGCTTCAACCCTTTTTGCGATCATTAGCGATGTGATATCGAATTGAAAGCTTGCTAATAATAAAGTAAGTAGACCTAAATGCATGGATCAAGTGATCGCCAAGATACACCAATGGGATATCTCCAAGGCTGACTCTATGCGGTCATTTTGCTTTATTTCTCGACAGCCCCAACATGGCATAGTGGCTGCTGACCTTCGTCTGTATTAGTGGCATCTTATTGGCTCAGCTCAACTTCATACCTTTGCCAATATGGATGACCAGACCAGTACCAACTCGCACTGCTATCATGTGGCTTCTAATGAATGCTGACGAGTGTCCCGAGGATCTTGAAGGAAACTTGGAAGTATTCGCCGTTACTTGTCCGATTCAGGACCCCAGCTGCAGCACTCGTGACCTATATCGAATTCTACTGACCTGTAATGGATCTGAGATCAGCTTTTTCCACGAAGCTCATCAATCTCATGTGACATTTGTTACGCGATGCGGTTTCCGATGATCTCCGAACAGATCTATGGAGGCCAATGGTCCCTCCAGACTGCACTCTCTTATGTACGTAGGAGTAAAGGCGGAATATCTCGAGTCCCTTATACCTGATTGATGGATACTGGGCACTCTAGGTGATAGACCGCATGAGGTTTTGGTCATGTGAGTTCCCAGTAAAGAGGTATGGCTCTTCTATTGGAGTAGAAAGGAAGAAGTGAAGTCCAATAGTAGTGCTGCCCACACAATGGCCATGCACAAGATAGCTCTTCCAAATTGGGAGACTGTCCATGTGCATTGCGTGCATCGCATGGAATCCAGATACGGCAGCATGGTATGCGAGCAATCATCTTGTCCCTTGCATTTCTTCATCGGTCGATGGGTCTTCCGCCATCCCAGCGAGCCAGCGACGATGATGTCCAACATGCACTACTGTTACCGCTTAGTCTTTGCTGTTGGTGGCATGAGATATGACGTGCGTTCATATATTGATCTTTTGCTGCCATACTTCGTACACTGCCAGGTCAGGACCGTGGAAGCCTTCGCCGCCCGTGGACGAGCCGACCCTACCTGCTTAGTCGTAGCATTTTACTCTGTGTTATTGGTCGCAATTGACAAGCAGCACCATAATTAGGTGCATTTAGTGGCTTTTATCCCGGGCGGTTAGAATTGCAGACGTTGGATTTTTCTGTGTGGCACATCATCAGGGTCTCTCCCATTGGTGGCGGGAGAGCTTTAGCGTATACGCCTCTCATGCAGCTATCGAGCTCAGCACCTTCGACTCCCTCAGTGCACACGAATAGCAGAACCGCAAAATCCTTTGGACTTGGGGATCGCGCTGTGTTTGAAGAAAGAGAGTGCCCGCTAGTGATGTGATTTACTAGCACCTCTAGTGATAATCCGTGAAACCCTTCACAGAAAGTATCCCCAACATGAAGCATTTTCCTATAACCATCCCCAAGCGCCCACTTCCCACAGGATCTTCTTTTTGCCCTTTTTCCGTCATACATGTGTTGTTGCTATTATAATAGATTAATACCGCAAGGAAACAAAAGTCTCATTCTATCTCCTGCTGCTGCTTGGACAGCACACACTATCGTTTTTATATTGGAACTGAAAGTGTAAATCGTGCGATGGTAAGCTTGCAATTGCAAATCTGAAACCGTTGCGCAGCTCTACAATGTCTCGTGCATATGTACCAATGGCCTCACGGCCAACTGGGGTGGAGATGTTTCAGAAGGGAAATGTACAGTCTGTATTTGCCTCTCGGCCAATGTCGCAAGCAACAGAGATATACGACACCGATTTTGAGGAAGACATGAGCGATTTTGAAGAATATGAGGGTCGGAGAAGTGAAGAATCGGCAAGTTGCCATATTTCCTTAGAGTAGCCTACTGGCTAATAGAAATTTTCTAGTTTGGCAACCGAAGCAATACCACAGTGTCTACGTTCGAAGAGCTACGGACACCAGCTTCGAATGAACTTGGAAGCTTCAATTTCCAATTGCAAATGCAGGAGAAGGCGGGACCCATGAAAGCCGTGGAAGGGCCAGTTGGGCCGCATCTATTTCGCATATCACAAGATTCTACGCCAGAGCAAGAGATACATCTGGACTGGTCTCCCGTATCGCCAGAAGAACACAGGGCTGGTCCCAATTTCACTACAGCAGAGAAAATGGTGGAGAGTGCGCCCAATAGCAGTGTACCTCTTGAAGCCTGGACGCCACAGCAAGTCGCTTACTGGATGCGGTCTGCTGAACTCGATCAAGGAATGGTGGAGAAATTGCTCATGCATGACATCTCCGGAGCAATAGTAAAAGACCTACAATTTGCAGATTTGAAAGAGCTGGGTATTGTGTCATTCGGACAACGTCACCAGGTCTGGGATAAGATAAAGGAGTTGAGGGGCGGTGTGAGTGTGCCCTCGACGCCTGCAGCGGAGCAATGCTACTCGCCCAATTCGCCAATCATACCAGCTGCTGGGCAAGAGCCTGATCGTGGACGCAATCTGAATACCTGCTCTAATCCTGCCAGTCCACAAGGGGGCAAATCGAGGTCACCCGCTGTCGGCGGACGACGACGAGCTCGCAGGGCTTTGAGACCAGACGATGTTATCTCACCTGGTGAATCTGCTTCTATAGTTGCGATTGAGCAATTGCTACCCAAGCCGCATCACTGCTCGAAAGGTGAGAATTGCTCAAAATGGAGAAAACAGCAGAGGCAGTTGGCCAGAATCGCGAAGGAGTTTCCTTTGGAGTTTGAACAGATCAGTGCAGATTATGCCAGCCCAACCTCTCCCAGCGAAGTCACTGTCCGACCCACATCTGAGGCGGTTCCATCGGTTGTGGCATCATCAGATCTGCTGGGTCCTGGAAGGTTACCCAGTCTGCAAATCAACGAGGAAGCTCTTCGCGTGGTTCAAACACGTGACCCACAAGATAATGTCAGGCAATTTTTAACCTTCCAGCATATGGACGAGCCCGTGGAGGAACCCACGACGCCTCCTTATGAAATGTTCCCTCCTCTGTCACCGCCAAACAATACCCAAGCACCACACAACAATCTCAGCAGGCTTCCGAAATTGACAATCCCGATGGCACAGCCGGAGGAGACCTTCTCTCCAAGCCATGGTGATCGCACAGTCAGACCAGGCGTTTACACACCAGCCACCGCCATACAATACCAGGGCAATGGTCATGACATCTTCAGGCTTGGCAGTCCAGCCTCCGCAATGGACGTCCCAGTCACGTCCATCCCACTGGGTCCCGTTGCACGTGATGATTCGCAGTCAGTACCACCCGACATGCGATTCGGCCAGGATCCGGTATTATCTCGCTCAAGCTCACGAGGTGCTCCCCGCCAGCCATGGTCGCCAATTGAGCGTCCACAAACTTCACACAATTTCGAGCGATCGCGCTCTAATGCATCTCATCGTCGCCAACCAGGCTTTGCCATGGCTCCTGTGGAAGAGACCCACCTTCCCGTGATCGATGATGAAAAGACACCCACCGTTGAGGTCGCCGACGTCAACCATGCTGGCTGGATGAAGAAGCGCAAGACCAAAATGCTTCGTCACGAGTGGCACGAGAACTACTTCCGCCTTCATGGCACGCGCCTTGCTATGCACCGCGACTCCAAGGCCACGGATGCTCTCGATTTGATTGACGTCGACGAGTACGCCGTCGCTTGCTCCTCGCTAGCATCAGGCAAGCTTAACACTGCTTTCAAATCGTTGAAGCTCAACGGCAAGAAGAAGGATGGTGAAGCCTCGGCATTCGAATTCCAGCTCGTGCCTGCTGCAGAGAAGAAGGGATTCCTCAACGCTGCAACAGGGAAGACGCATCATTTCGCTGTCAAGCATCGCGATGAGCGTATCGATTGGATGCGCGAGCTTATGCTTGCGAAAGCATTGAGACAGAAGGCAGATGGGTGCGAGATCAACGTGAACGGCAACATGATCTAGCTGTATCTTCAGCGCCAACACTCATTATCACCAGCCTTGATGGCTATTTCTTTAGCACATATTTCTTTGATTTGGGCGGCATTGTGCATAGCGAGTCAGGGTTTTTGGGAGGTACACTTTGTATTTCTGGGAGGCATAGCGTGGACCCAAAGGTCTGAGGGAATTCATTGGATAGTAGCTTTCGGTTTTGTTTGTATTGAGCAAGATGATCACGCCCTCACGATACCCCTCCTACCACGTTCATAGTTCGGTAGCTAGATGCAATTGACCAACATCTCATACTCTTTCCGACTTTCGATGCAAATTTTACACTCATAGTCATAGCAAAATCGATCACAAAATCCTCAATTCGGGCAGGACCAACTCGGTTCTCCTCTCGCCCACAACGCGGCCAATCAGGGTCAGCAACAACAGAGATGGCTACATCAGCAGCCCAATTCGAAGCTCAAGGTGATTATAGAGCGTTTCACCAAAGACTCAAAGTTATAGAACCGGGTTTGGGGTAGGACCTTACTCATAACATTCATTATTGATATATCGCTAAAATACAGGAATACAGATAGCCACAATGAATGAAGCTCATCTTCGACCATATCATTAGTCTGGAGGCTTTGGTTTGGGACCTGGATCCCGAGTCGGTGATAATGAGGATTTTTTAGACGTGTTGGTCCCGGGAGGTGATGTAGTGACTTCGGGAGCTGGATCGGTGGACGGTTCTTCTACACTGGGCGAGAGAACCTGGGTTTCCTCAACCGTAGCAGGTGCCTTGAAATCTGGCTCATCCTCTGCACTGCTCAAACCCCTTTCAAGAGCTAGCCTGTATGCGGCCTGCCGTCTCTCTTCCAATTGAGCCTCCTCTTCCCTCCTTACACGCTCCTCTTCATGCTTCAAGTCAACCATAGACGGCACATTATCTTCCGGCGTTTGCGCCAGCCCAGCCTCTTTCCTACTCGAATTGGATGTGCTTCTTCTTTCCTTCTCCGTTCTTCTTGTCTCTTTCGACGACGCTGACTTTGTAGACTTGCGTGAGCCTGATGGTCTCTTCCCATTCTTCCTCCGACTACTACGGTCATCGCTAGTAGTTGTATTTCGTCTCTCCAGTACCATCGCAAATTCATCATCTAGTGGCACTGCATCATCCTCATCCTCGCTTGGAAACAAGTCTCCCCTTGAGCTCAATGAGTTGGTCGTGCTCCTACTGTTCACCGTATCACTTCTACTCCTCCCATGTCTTCCCCTACCATCATCATTATCATCCCCAATCAACGGCTCCGCTTCAGCTCCCCTCCTTCCCACATTCTCTTGTAGATCCGCAACACCAGGTTTATATCTCGTACCCCTCCCCCCAATCTTCCACGGCAGGCGTTCCAAAAAGCCAAACATCGACGACTGCGGTACAATATTAACATCATTCTCCCCCCTATCCTTCGCAACCGCAC
>JASZXT010000686.1:0-13929 GCA_035521555.1 Lecanoromycetidae sp. Uapishka_2 | reverse complement strand
ACCCCCCGCAGTGCAACCAGCCCTACCTCACAACCTCATTCCCCGTCAGATAAGCATCCGCTTCCTCCTTCCTAGTAGTCTGACCCCTATAATATTTCCGCCCTCTGACAAACCAATCCACCGACATGATGATAGCCACGACTCCATAGACAGCGGAGACGTAATTCATATCTAGAACGAACGAATAGTTTAGTCGATCTGCCAATGCCATCCTCGGAGCAACTCGTAAAAAGTTCTGGAAACGACAGGGTAAAGTTAAAAAAGATGGCCAACTCACTCCCAGCAACCACCGGCCTCACCGGCGGAAACGAATACATAACCAGCGTAAAGCACGTCCACAGCAAAAGCACAACATTACTACACAACCCCACCCCACCCAGCCAAAACGGTCCATGGCGGATATTATCTCTGCCCCTAATAAGCAGACAAACGACCGGTATAGCGTAGCTGAAGTACAGCAACACGATGCACGCAGTGACCATACTGTTGAAAGCGGTATAACTCCCCAAATAAAGACAGCCAAGGATACAAACAATCACGCAGCTAACAGCATGCGCGCGTAACGGCACATCGACCCTCCTATTCACATGGCTCAGGAAGTTCGAAGCTGGTAATCCACCATCCCGGGCAAAACTCCAACAGAGTCTGCTCTGCCACGTATGGCTCGCGACCAAGCACCAGATCCCCGTCGCCATGAACAGGGCCTCCAGGACAATGGCTCCGGCTTTTGTGCCTAGGGCTTGGTTGAAGAGTGCGAGGAGTGGGACGAGGGTTGGGGTGGATTCGAGGTCCGGGAGGGAGTTCATGCTGAAGAAGAGGGCGATGGAGTAGAACCAGGAGGTGAGGAAGCCGATGGCGACGGTGCCCATGATGGCGATTGGGACTTGGCGTTCGGGGCGGTGGACTTCTTCTGCGAGGTGGGTGGCGCAGTCGAGGCAGGCGAAGGCGTAGTTGGTGTTTATGAGGCCGACTATGAAGGCTGGATGGGTGTTAGTTTGTATGCAGAGGAGGGTTGTGTTGACCCGTTCCATGATAGGGGAGAATTCATGTAGCTGTCATGCCTGAATGCAGAGGAAAGCGGGACATTGCCAACATTTTGAGAAGAAGAGCGATATTGCGAGAAGCAACAAAACTATTCGGCGATAAAGATCCAAAGATGAATGCAGCCCGTAAGGTAGAATTTTCAGAGTAGTAACTCGAATTTTGGAAACTCACCAATGCCGTTCTGATTCCATCCCGTCCCATTGACAAAATTCGCAAACACGAAGCGGGCGTCTTGGTGACTTGATGCTTTTGCAGGAACAGTGACAAGAATGACAAAGAACGAGATTAGACTCGTGGACAGCGATATCTGTGCAATTACCGGCAACCATTTCGCATAGCAGTTCCAGATGAATGCGAATGCATTCATAACAATGTACCCGACGAAGACATGCCATGGTTTGATGACGCTGTAGCAATCAGCATTCTCTCCATCCTAGCATTTCCACCCAGCACTACGAACAGAACAGGAAATACCTACAAATCCGGATGACTCAACTGCCAACACCCCACTCCCGCACTACTCGTCGCCAGCGCCACACTCGCACTCGTAAACAAGCTCCCCGCCCACGCACACCATCCCGTCGCATAACTACACCCCCTCGCCCACCTCCTTGGCGCCAGCTCACTCGCCCAGAAATACTGCCCGCCAGCATTCGGCAGGGCACTGGCCAATTCCGACAAGCTGATTCCCACACAGGTCGAGAGTAGGGCGAAGAAGATGAGGCCGTAGACGATCTGGACGGGGCCACCGCTGTTGATGCCGGTGATTAGGGCGGCGCTGATGCCCCACCAGGAGTTTGTGAGAGAGAAGCCGACGCCGAGGAGGGAGAACCAGGTGTAGTTGCGTTTGAGGGTGGGGGTGTAGCCCATTTGGGCGAGGGCGAGGGCGTCGGTGTCGAGGGAGGGTTTCGTGGTGGCATCGTCAGAGGGAGTGCGGTCGGCGGTGATGGGATTCTTCTCGTCCATTTTCTGGCGGATTTCCAAGAGATTGTACCAATGAATCTGGTGTCGGCCGAGGTGTGGGATGATTGAGATTGATAGTGGGTTAAAGCATTAAAAGGTTGGTACACTCGAGAACAGAAGGTTACACAATAATTAAATTAACCAGAACAGCCGACGTGACAAATATGTATAGAAGGCAGTAGCAACGCGTTGAGGAGCGCTTACTTCACTTTACCTGACAGTAAGACATGCTCTTGGAACAGACTATCAACGTTGTGTATAATTTGTCTTTACAGCTTTACATGTTTAGCACCCTAGCATTACATCACGTCACAATTCAGTGCAGTACAACAACCCGATGAAAACAAAAGAGATTGAATGCGAAGTGAAGGGAATCGAGGCAGCGACGAGCCAAAGTCGCGGTGAACGGGAGACGGGATCCTATCTTTCCAACGGCCCCGCTGTCAAAGATTCTGGCCCCCACTCCCGCCTAGGTATCGCCATGGGGGTACTAGGTAAAACAATCCCAAATCCCCATATTTGCTTGTACATCAACACCATAAGTCCAGACGAGCAAGAGGCCTAAGGTGGGGTAAGCGATCCTAAGCTGTGGTGCTACGAGGGGGAAAGGCCCACGCATCATTGGTCTCGATGCTGGCCAAAGGAAGGCACGAAGGAATCTGACATGCAGAGAAACAAGACGGACTCGGCTGCTTGCCTCTGCTTTCCCGCAATGGGCATGGTGGGAGAGGTGACACCAGGGAAGGAAGGAGGAAGCAGAGAAGGATTCAATAGCTTTATCAGGAGGAGCTTGGCGCTGTAAGGCTGGCTCGCTGGGATGGCAACTCGAGGCGCTGGCGATCATGATAAGGCATCCTTGTCGACAATCGACTAATGGGAGGTTGTCGACTCGCTTGGGAGGATGGATAATGGAATCAGGTACTTCAAGTTGCTCATATATCTGTACACGGCGCGTCTGCAGTAGGCAGGCTCAAGAAAGGAACAAAACAAAACACAACAAGACGAGTCGAACGAGGGAGGCCGGGGGCTGTGGAGCAATATAATTGACCTTCGAATCATCCGATCAAGTCATCACCTTCCGACAACCAAGGACTGCCTTAGCCAAACATAGTTCATGCTTGGTCTACTCATATATAAAACCTCCCCAAACAGATCTATGAAAGCCTTCAAAACGCCTCTATGAGCATGATTTTTCCTTTTGTGAAACGCGCCTAGGTATCTTATCATGCAATCCCAATCAGGTCCCATCTATGGTCATTACACATATGCAAAACAACGTATTAATAGACATGGTCAGCACCTAAGCCTCATCGTCCGTATCCACAGGATGAGGCGTGCCTTTGGGGGAGTTGAGCCTAGGCACTGATTAGCATATCCACCACTTTGTCAAAGGAGAGGTTATAACATACCACTCAATATGCCTTAACCTCCTCCTGACCTCTTGATCCTTCAACTGCTTCTTCGTCATCTTCGTCTTCTTCTTCTTGACTCTGAACTTCATGTCCCCATTGTCCTCTGCTCCTGAGTTGACGGCGGATGCCGAAGCACTATTCACCGCACTGCTCATGGCACTGCTCGCGTTACTGCTGCCCGGCCTACTGTCCTCGAATCGGTCCATGGAGACTGCAAGATGTCCCTTGTGTGTGACACGTCCGTCCGCAACGTGCCATTGCTCGGGGCATAAGGCACCGACGAACTCTTCGTTATGCGAGATCATCACCACACCACCTTTGTATTCGCGAATGGCTACGGCAAGACCACCGAGAGAATCTCGGTCTAGATAATTGGTAGGTTCGTCCAGGACGAGTAAGTGAGGGTTATTCCACATAGCGCCTGCGAGCACGACCTTGACTTTCTGGCCACCTGAGAGTCCGGAGATCTCATTGTGGTTGGCAATCTCGGGATCTAGACCAATGTCTTCGAAGTGTTTTGAGATGACCTTGGGCTCAAGTTGGCGGAAGCCAAGACCTTCCCGCGAGGCTTCATGATCGTCGAATTCTTGGACAAGCTTGTCAAAGCCAAGCTCTAGTAAGGTCTCGCGAGAGACCTGCGTATTGTGCTTTGGTAGCATGCCAACCCATTTTACTTCGTACTGGAAGGTCTTCTTGTATTTCTGCCTACCCATCAGGTTCTCAACCCTCCTTTGACCCATGCCAGGCAATTCCACAAGCTTCTCCATCTGGGCCTTGTCTTCTGGGGTAAGGACACGAGTTTGCTTCATGAGCACTTCCCGGTCGTCTCCATTAGCATACCGCCATTGTAGGTATTGGTTTGGTGTCTTTTCCATATGCATTTCTACGTGTTCTAGGGCATGCTGCTTGATGTATCCGATACGTAGATTGGGATGCTTCTCGACCCGTCCGATCTGAGGTACCGTCTCACCAGTAAGCAGCTTGATCAGAGTAGATTTACCGGCGCCGTTGGCACCGATGATAGCTGTTCGAGAGGATAGGGTAAGGGCGCAGGTGACGTCGGTAAGGGAAGGTCTTGAACCGCCGGGGTAGGTATAGGTGCAGTTTTGCATTCGAATGATAGCTCTGGTCGATGACTTCACACCGGTGAGAATACCAGGATTTGGGAATTTGAATTGGACCTGTGAAGCTGACAGGGTGTAGTAGCTCTTGGCCTCTGGCTTTTGTCTAACGAAAGCTGCAAGGTTGCCCCTATAGCAGACTAGCTTCTTCGACTCGTAATGATAAATGTCTGTGCAGACATTATCAAGGAAACCAGAATCGTGAGACACGATTAAGCTGGTGATCTCGGTATGGCTCTTCAAATACTCCTCCAACCATTTTACGTTGCCAACATCCAGATGATTGGTGGGTTCGTCGAGGAGGAGCACATCGGCACCCATGAGCATGGCTCTGGCCAAGGCGAGCTTCATCTTCCAACCTCCAGATAGCGATCCTACCTTCTCTGATTGTCGCCCATTAGGTCCTGAGGTGAAGCCGACTTCACTTAGGACTTCTGATATACGCTCTTTGCCTGACGCAGCCAATTCTGGGTCTTTCGAGACAAATTCAAGGATGCTCAGGTCGGCATCTTCACCTTGATTGTGCTCGACGAAGCAAGTCTTGAGCTGATCTTTGCTTGGGAAGCCTTCGAGCTTGCCCTCTGCAATACTTCGCATAAGTGTGGATTTCCCAGCGCCATTTCGCCCACATAGTCCGTAGCGGTGGCCTTTATGAAGGGTAATGTTGGTATGAGAAAGCAGCAGCATGCCTCCATAAGCCAGAGAGAAGTCCGTGTTGACAATCTCAACCTCGCCAGTTTCTGCTTTAATGGGTTGCCCGAATTTGCGATGGTCTTCGTCCACGAAGTGCTTCTCCAAAGCTCGGGCCACAGCATCCGCCTCGCCTGGCTTAAGTAACAATTGGAGATAGCGCGCAGTACAAAGGCTGATTCTCGACACCTCTCGAAGATTGACGTCGTCCTTGACCATATCCGATATGTAATTTTTGGCAAGGATAAAGATGTCAGCATCACCTGGTTCTCCCACTACTCCTCCGTGTAGCTTGACCTCTTTCTCCAAAATCACCAGAACATCATGAGCTGTGGTTGGTGCAATCTGCCCTGAAAGGATATTGCCATCGTCATCCTTCATGGCCTTCTTTATGACAGCAAGACATCTGGTCGCGAGTTCTCGAACTTCGGGCAAGGAAGCTCTGTCCTTGACGCCTTGGACACCGGGTCTGAGCTTAGGTAGGAAAGTCCGCGCTTCAATGGGATCATGTACCAGCTTCGTAAGATTCTCTACTACCACCGTCGTTTGCCGTAGGACTTCTTGAGAAGTGGAGGGTGTGTTCAAGGAGCGCTCCAGCAGAGGCGTGAGAAGTGCGAGGACAGGAGATGTGACAATAGCGACGAAGGTGGTTTGTGAGAGGGCGTGAATGGCTTTTTGTAGTGTCTCTGTAGAAGGCTTCTCCATGGTCTTTATAAGGAGGGGTATTCGAGGTGCCACGTCGTCATTTGAAAGAAGCGTCGTAAGGGAGGTCATGGTCTTCAAAGCCTGCTTCCCAACCTCCGCTTTAAGATCGTGCATGCCAGCTTCGACGACGGGGATCAAGGCTGAAAGTTTCTTTCCCATGCTTTCTCTTAGCAAGTCTTTGATCCTTTCCTCTTCTTTGGTTCCCATGCCCATCTTGGCCTTGTCTGCCATCCTTCCAAGCAATTCGTAAGCACCAACAGTGCCCTGCCATTTGCCAGACCTCTTGCCCAAATACTGAGAAAGCACAGGGACCAAGCCTGCGAGTTGCGCCTCGGGTAAAAGGTTCTGAAATAAGGCGTCGAGAGCATATTGCGCTGCCTCTCTTACAACAGCGCCCTTGTCTGCCAATGCGTCCAGCACTGGTGTCACGACACCTCCATCTTGTAGGAAGAATATAACTTCAGTGATTGGCTGCGCAGCTGTGAGTCTTTCGAACAGCGCTCCCAACAAGTTCATGGCACTTTCTCTCCTGCTTCCATCCTTTTTGTCTGCAGCAGCCTTCTTGCATTCTGCAAGTATACCGTATGCGTGCAAGCCGCGGAAGTCAACGGAATTTTGTAGCAGTGTAGTAAGCCCATATGCGGCATCGAGGGATTCTTGGGAGGTTTTGGCCGTGAAGATGGTAATGAGGATGGAGGAGACTTCGTCGTGTGTGGGGGGAACGGCGGAGGAGGATTTGGCGATCATGATAGGAGACATGGTCGGTGGAGTCACTGGGTGGGGCATGCTTTTAGAGGTAGTCTATTGTGCTAAGTATGAAATGAAACTTTGTGCGTAATTTGCAAGGCAGTGCGAAGAGGGTGAAACAAGGATAGAGTGAGTGAGCTGCGCTCGGTTGAGAGGTGCTCAGCTTGGCTTCGTAGGTGGAGTAGAAAGAACTATGACTGAGGGAAGAGAGGGTGGACCAGCAGCCCTCGGGTATTGAAAGTGGGCGACTTTGCAGACTTTCCGCAGAGAAAATGTCGAGAAATTTTCAGCTCTGGCTCACTGCATGCATCATTGTACAGTCAGCAACCAGTCAGCAGCCAGACTAGCCAGACTGAAAGGCTATCCGGCCTATCTATTACCCTAGCGTCCGGCGAACCTCACACAACAATTCCCTCTTGGACTCTCCTTCAGACACCGCTGTAAGCAATAGTGGTCAGCGTACAGCCTTCACAATTCTTCGTCGTCCAGTATATAAATACCACATCTTAACTCACAGGCTAGTATGGCCAATTCATCGTTTGCTTCTCCCTCGCCTGATCTCTCGCAATCTCTCTCCTAGCTGCTTCGTCGGCGGAGATGCCCGATTGGTTCCTATCGTACCATTTTGAAGTCAGACTTGCCATAGAACGATGCATCGGCAAACCGCGAGAGGTTGCTTGGCAAGAAATATAGAAAAATATATGGCGATTCCAAAAACAGTACGGAAAGGGAGGGCTGCTCGGCTAACACGAACCATGTCAGTGCGCCCTTCTCGAACCTATCTCGATCTTGTTGTCCCCACTCGTGAAAGTTGCGCGTGATACGCATAAGCCAGTCCGTCTGCGCGGACACCCGAGACCAATGAGCAACTGCTGCCGCGTCTCCGATGCTGTTCGCCCTTGCCAAATTGACCGCTGTGTACTGGCGGCCATCGATCATCTCAGTATAGCGGCCGTATTCTGCGATCTTGAAGAAAGTTCTGAATCGTGGAGTGTCAAGGCTGATGGGTTTAGGTGTCAATGCCGCGCTGCAAGCGTCGCAAAGCCATGGTTCTGTTGTGGTATCAGTAATCTGTGCTATTGGGCGTGAAGGGGCAAGCTACCAGCTGGGTCTGAACTCTGGTGATGTGGGCGCCGTTGCTGGCAATGTTTGACGGCACAATGGCTTTCTACTTCGTCACTATCAGCCCTTGAAACAAGAAAATGGTGTGGCCATCATGGTACACTACCTTTGGGCTCAGATGTTGGGGGGGTTTTGGGAGCGGTGAAAGCAGTGGAGTCGTGGTTGCTTATCTTGTCCGAGGACAGCTCGCTCTGGTGTCCAGCAGCCTTTGACGGCTCGGCCATATTGGAAAGATGGAGGAGTGTCTATGTAGATGCGACTGATTGTGTTGGTCTGTCTGGTCGTCGTTTGTGCAATCGCAGGTAGGCAGGTAAGCGAGATGTTCACTGTTTTATACGCTAGTCCCTCGGGCGGCTCGACAGATCGAGCAGACTGCAATTTGTGTCCACATCATATTCTCGTCATCAAATCATCCAGCACACGAAGACACTTCTCCGAAATTCGTTATACGAATCGTATACTGAAGCTCGCCCAAAATTCTCATCATTTGGAGCAGACATGGTTTTCTATCCTCTTGAGCTATGGAGAATAACGATCAGAAGCTATGCCACCACGCCTGAGGACATAGTCCATCTATGGACAGTATGCCGAAACATTTCTCCTGCCATAAGGCGAGAGGTCGAGGTCTGTGCATTTCCCTTTCATTCTCTCCAAGTATCAGCCCACTTGAAGAGTGCGAACGCTGACTGTGAGGTTCCTCCAGGTCGTCCTCATCACACGCCACTTACCTGAGATCTCGATTGGGCGCGGCAGTAAGCAAAATTTTCTAATGCATTGTATCTGCCACTGCTGTATGCTCTATTCAAGAACCCTCCATCTTTGTGTCTGCTCGAGAAATGTCGAGCTCCCCTACAATCAACCGGCATATCCTGTCCAATTGGTAGTCATACGTTCTTCGCTGAAAACCTAGTAATGTACACCATCAGACCTATGGAGTATTTTGTCGACTCCACTCGCTTAGCGCGAGGCGAACACGATAACATATGGGATTTCCATCACATGTCGCGGAACGGGCAAGACGCGATTTTTAGAAAAGAGTTAGTGACCCCGTCAATGCCATGATGTCAAGAATCTACTCCAAGCCTATCACAACAAAGCTGACCCGCTGCCATCAATCGCAGAAGTTTCGGAATTCCCGGCTATGGTTCCCATTGGGGAATACGCTGGCCACGCTTAACATCAATGATTATCGTTGCCGCCCATATCATCATCCTTCTCGGTCAGGTCAGCAATATACGTCTATATCGGCCTCAAGTCAGCCAGAGCGGGAGAATCATACGATATGACTGGAGGGTGCTATTCTCCGAGTTTTCAATAGGGTACAAATTGATTAAGAAGCGGATCGAGAAGCGGAAGATTCAAGAAGTGCGTCCGCAAAAGATTTCCAGAATAGACAGGACTAACGTTTAGCCGCAGGAACAAAAGCGCCTTGAAGACGCCTGGGAAGATTGTCGACGATGCCTATACGCCGCCTGCTCAAGCCGAGAACTCATCAAAGACACCTATCAGCTACGACAGGAAAAACTTGCACTGTACCGCATCTATGACAACAAGGGCAAGGTGGCCAGTTGCGTTTTGAGATGCAATTTGGTCGGTGACCCCGACGATAAAAGGCTGTTCAAGATTGTAAATCTACTCTTTGTCGACCATGCATACCTTTGTGAGAAACAGTTTTGGTATGAAAAAAAGCAAGCAAATCAAAAGGCTGTGGCACTCAGTCCTGGGTGTGGTATAGTCTATATGAGGTTCGAAGAGGTGTGGGGCGTTTCTTTACAGCGCGTTGAGTCATGGAAAGAGTACCACATCAATGGTATTGTGAATGGCTTGATAGAAAAATCGTGTGGAAAACCGGATAGAGGAAGTTTCAGACTACGAGGAGAATAGCAGTAATGGTGTGTAAAAAAGGAACGAGAGTAGGAGGAGGCAAAATAAAACAGTCTCTTGCGAGCGTTGAGGGATGCGTTACTTTTTTCTAGCTAGATAGCACACAGATACTTTACTTGTCTATCTCAAAGCGTCTCCACCTGGCCCAACAGCCATTGCAAATGCCTATACGCCACCCTCGGCTGAAACTCAGGCTGCATATGACCACTCAAATACGTCTCAGCCCACATAAGTCCCCGCTCAAAATGCTGCACGCCCATAACCCCCTGCGGGCCATCAACGCCCGCATAGCCATTAGCTGCAAAGACACTTGCATACTGCAAATCCGGCGTCGTAATATCAATCGGCGTCGTAGGTTCCGTCTGGAACCCCAACTCCCCATTCCAGGTCATATTTTGAATCGCCATGAGCGTTCCATTAGTAATAATAATCATATCAAAGTCTCCATTACTGACAAGAACGCGATTCGTCGCTTCAATCACCTGTGGCAGAACTTTTTGGATAGGGTCAGCGGAGAGGTCGCCTTCGCCTTCTGGACCGCCGGTGTAGTAGCTGCCTTCTTTGGCGCCGCCGACGAAGACGGCGTTGTTGGTACATTCGGACCAAGAGACGTATTCTGGGGCGTGGAGAGCGGCTTTGACGTCGGAGCGATTGAAGTAGGTGTCCGCGCCGGCGGGGGTGTAGACGAGTTGGGTTGGGAAGCTTAGGGGATCGAATAGGAGGGGACATTGCTGGATGACTTCGTAGATGTCGAAGCAGGGATTTACTTCCAGGGCGGCGTTGTCGATCATGTCGAAGACATCGCAGTTGGCTTCGCTGGTGTAGTTGAAGAATACTGCGGGCTGATTGCCTGGTGGAGGGAAG
The DNA here is from genome assembly GCA_035521555.1 of Lecanoromycetidae sp. Uapishka_2. Classification (NCBI taxonomy): domain Eukaryota; kingdom Fungi; phylum Ascomycota; class Lecanoromycetes; species Lecanoromycetidae sp. Uapishka_2. The sequence continues at coordinate 3,377 of JASZXT010000686.1, read as the reverse complement.
GTTAGATACTTTTCTCTAAGTGCGGCGTAGCCACATGACTCGTCAAGGCTTTCGAGCTGAGCGAGAAAGGTAGCGTTGAGGTTGAGTATGTTGTTGTTAGCTACAACGTAAGGTACTGCGACAGCTTCTTCCTGGGTGTAATCGAACTGGCCAATGCATGGATCATATACCAGGGCTCCTAGAAAGCGCACCGACGTTAGCTTCTGTACGTTGAGCTCAATTGGACACGACCTACCTGAAAGATCATAATAGGTCGTATCGTTCTGGTCAAGCATGGCAGCCGAAATGTAAGGGACATAACGACCAGCATAACTCTCGCCAGTGACGTAGATTTTGAAGTTACTTATGCCAAATGTGGTCTCAAAATTCTTGAAGAATTTGATAAAGTCTTGGGCAATCTCTTCTTCGGTTGTTGCCGTGATCTCGCCAATCGAGAAGCCTGTACCCACAGGTTGCTCAACCCTACGAGGTGAATTAGTCATCAACGTGACGAATATTGCGGAGACTGTCCCTTTGCTGGAAAATGCATACATACCATAGCATATTTGTAAGATTTACCCACGAACTATGGTTTGTTAGCTAGATTAGGTGACGGAGGAAATATAAGACCTACTATGGGTTCTCGACGGGGGCGAATGTTCCAGGTTGCCAAAGGAATCTTCCGTTCTCTTGGAAGAAACCCTCCAGGGAACTGCAACCTGGTCCTCCATTCAGCCAAATCGTGATATCGTCAGTTGGTGCTCCAATGGTTGGCTCGAAGACGAAGAAAAGCGCTCGTGATGCATTATTTGTGTCGATGGGTATAAGGCCCGAGTACAGCTCGCCAATGTCGAAATTGACTTCAGGTAAGGAGTCGACAACAAATTCTATAGATCATGAGCGAGATACATAGCAGACGCAGCGTTACGCTAACTTTCAGTGGCATTGTTGAGGAACCGAGAGGTAGAGTTGGCATCACGGGGACTCAAAAACTTTTTGAGGTTGGCATCTTGTACAGCATTTTGTGCTCTCTCTTGCTTTCTATTTGATGCAGAGCCTAGATGAGGACGTTTTCCCGCTGCAACAACATCGAGGACCACAATAATGACAGCAAGGGCTGCATAAAGCCCTCGGGAGAACATCTTGGCTTGCATCTGCAGCAGCCGCTGAAATTGAAAGTACAGAAGAAGTAGGAGGTTCAACTCGAAACGTTTGAAGGAAGTTCGAGGTAAGGGAAATCAAGCTGCTTAAAAGATGTTCACCCCACCCATAATCGTTACGTGAACGCATTTTGTGACGCAACAGCTTCACCGTAGCCCTGGCCAGGCCCTAAAAGCAAAGGATTCTATACTCGCCTTCTTAAAAAGTGATAGTGAGCTAGCCCTCGCCAAAGTAACCGGGGCCGTCTGCATAGGCTGTCGCCTGATCGATCACGGCCTAAATTACTGAAGAAGCAACTCGGAAACAATCCAAGCATTATTGTTTCCAGTCTCCGATCTCTAGGTGCATGACATGGCCCACATTTAAGCTACAAAGAGGTATTTGATACCGAGATAGGACTTAAAAACGGCTTATACACACTGGTGACTAACCTGAGATGTTGTACTCTGAACAGGTTCACAACAAAAAAGACTTTCAAGATAAGAGTACCTCTCTTAGGCCCAAGGTCATCGAATTATTACGAACCATTGTGTAGTGACGCATGAAAGGAATTTGACTTCATACCACTCACTTGCATTATGCAAGGGAACACTGCACCTTCCTAAAGAGTATGATGGCTCAGTGGTCATAAAGCAAGTGCCCGGGATATGGGCCGGCACTGTCAGTATTCTTCAACCTATCGTCAACATCCAGATCCTATTCTATCAGAATTCGTTCATGTTCAATTGATGCGTCTCAAATATGAATGTTTTAAAGTTGTGTAGATGGTTTTTCTTGCCTTGGAGTTGTTCGGCTTGGGCCACAGAACGCCAAGGCGCTAGAACCAATACTAGTTCTAGCTCAAAAAGTGGAAGGTGGTTCTGAATCTAGTTCTACGGTTGACCATACCTACCTTGTGCTCGGAACCCGAGAGTAAATCAAGCGGTCTCAACAAAACATGTATAGAAATGGACATTGGACGACAAAGAATCCATATCAATTGCTTACCCATCTACTAATCAAAAATATATCGCTATGCTGTCACGGTACACGCCTCACGGCCTTGAATGTCGCAATGAACGCCCGACAAAGAAATTCACTGACCCCTTCGTCATTGCGTTCCTGGACCCAGATCAACACCCTTCCTCCCCCAACCTTGCCCCATCATGCCACCATTCAACCCATCTTGCAGTACCCCCGCTGCCATCCAAACCATTTCGTACATCGCTTTCCGACCCCCTTGGACCTGCACTACACTGTCTCGCGGATTGGATGTAGTCTATGGACCACAATCTTCCGCTCTTTGATAGTCTAGCGAGTCCAGAAACATGATTTCTCCGCCAAAAGTCAACGCAGAACCGCCGTAGGATCGTGCACCAACCCTCTGGTCCGCTATAGGGGTTAGGAAATCACACCAAGCGATGGCTCCGCTGGCCACTTCATCACTGGATACTGGTACAATAACACGTGGCAGATTCCCTTGCTTCTGGCCGATTCGTCTTGACTGTGTATAGCGCTGTCAGTGCCTCCAGGCCCTCGGTCATGTTCTGCTGCTACTGGTGCAGCTTTTGTTTTCGGCCTCGGGGTTCTAGCTATGTTTTAACTTGGTGATTGCTCATCTTGCGGCGAGTCCGATGCTGGTGCTATAGTAGCTGCTGTCAGGATTGTGGTCTAGGTGGCAAAGCATTCGATACAGGGGCTACAGCGCTCGTAGGTGAGGCAGCTTTGGTTGCTTTCTTATATGAATGCGCGGATTCTTCGTTGGATATCAATCGAGGAACAAATGAGATTTAGCTTTTAGTTGATATATGTCTCCATGGTGTCCCAGAGATCCAGGCAGTGGGTTTGGTCGAGATATCGTCGAATAATGGTGGTGGTGCTTGAGAGAGGCGGAGTAAACGTGTTCGCATGCCCCTTTACTTTCTTCCACTCGATTCCCATAATTTTCAATCATCAAGGACGGTACCACCAATATCCACTGAATACTATTTGACTATATATATGTACGTAAGTACGTAAAAATTGGAAGTGGAGGTTGATCTATAGGTGGGAAGGAGTTTCTGGATGAAGAAAGGGTTCACAATGGTTGGAGACGTGAATATTAGGTATATAATGGTTACATTAGATTAGGATTTATATGATCTGGAATATCCCCAGATGGGGTTCTATATACTTATAACAGAAATGAAAAGTGGACCTGAATAGCATATACCAAAACCCTTTCCAAACGACACCACCTCACCCTCCCCTCTTTCCAC
>JASZXT010000685.1:0-13950 GCA_035521555.1 Lecanoromycetidae sp. Uapishka_2 | reverse complement strand
GTTGATGGGAGGAGGGAGGGAAGGAGGGAAGGAAGGGAAGCGTTGAAAGTAGGGATGGGTATGTATGTTTGTCGGTTTGCAGTTTCGAGTGGATGCGTTTGTGCACAACCATGAGCATAGTTTTTCATGGAAATTGGCTAGCGGAGATGAAGGCTGAGTTGATGTTGCATGCATACACTCCCGTCATTAATCACCAGTCTCTTCCTTCGGGATTATCTCCAGCAGAGCGTTACTAAGCATTTGCGACCGCATGAAAGCTTGCATGTAAGAAGAGCCTCCCTCGAGACATGAATCAATCTTCTCCAAACGGCTACCATCTATCACCCTCCACACCGTGATCACACCACCAGATCCACCAGATCCACTTCCCATCAACGTTGAAACCCAGCTCCCTCATTACGGGCGAAAAGCCAAGTACCTATCCTCCTCTCTCTTGCTCTCGTGCCAAATTGAAGCCCCGAAATCCCTCCCCCACATCTCCTTCACCAATCCATATACCGCACGATTCCTAGCCCTTGCGATCGCAGGAGCTCGATCCACGGCTTTCCGAACGCCAAGCTCCGTGTCAGGAACTTCTTCGTCCCTCGCCACCACCGTCACGTAGACATGTTCAAAGACTGCGAGTGGCTTGAAGAACTCAAGCATTTCCTTTCTTCCATCCTCCCCCATGCATGGGGCCAGTCCTAAGATCTTTAGTATGCAATTCTTCGTTTTGGCCATCGTATTGATGAAGGACAAGATCAGCCTGATCTCGATGTGCATATCAGCCCAGGACAGGGGGCCGTACCTGCGGGGCGTAAAGTCGACGGTGATGGCGATGTTCTGGGCCGGTGCTCGGGGCATTGTGGCTAGATAGGAGAGAGGGATCTTGGGTACGTGGATTCTCACGTGGGAGAAAGCTTCTTCTTGGATCAGAGGTTGTGTTTCTTGGTGTATGAGCTTATTCGTGGTGACGATCGCCAGGTTACCTGAGGCGATGAGAATGCGCTCGACCATTACTCGTATTTCGGGTGGTAGGTCTGTGAATTGGGCAGTTGGAGTAGAAATTGAATTTGCTGGTGTGGATGCAGGTTCTGCTGGGGTGGGTGTTGTAAGTTGACCCACTGGCAGAGGTATGAAAGCCTCGGAAAATGTGTTTGAGTCGTCCATAGTTACAACTCGTTCTGATTGAAGCAGCTATGATGAGAGTGTTTGTCGTTGGTATGCACTGTTGAGAGGAAGTGGTAGTGAGAGTTGATGCTTGTTGTTGTGGAAGGCTCAGAAAAGTCCGCTTATGTTATCTTGAAGATTTAGCCTAGTAATGAAAAGAACGTTCGTATCAGGTTCGTATTAGGTTCGTATTGAAAGGAACCCGGAGTATACGTGGTGTGGTATTCTTATATCTGCTTGCTTGACGGTACCCGTGAGAAAGAAAGCAAATAGCATGAAAGGAAAGAACAGAAACAGAACAACTTATCCAGAGCCTACAGCTGGTATATCTAGGCTTTATGATGTAGTCTCTATTTTAAGATAGTTGGAACTCAACGCTGAAAGGACTCTTACCATGTCAAATGTCTGGCTTGTGTCCTCCTGACTGGAACTCAAATGCATCTTGCGTGCCGTCTCCCAATCCTGCTCTATCCGCAGCTCCAAACATTGTAGCGCGCGGTGAATGCCAATCTCCAGTGCTAGCGACAAAGCATTAGACTCACGAAATATGTATAGTTGTAGGTGGGCTGGTACCTTTGAAGCTTTAGATACCTTTAGAAGTTGAGAATCCTAGCTTGTGTCTATGTTCAGATGACCCGTCTGCAGCTTCAGAGGTCATGAACTATTCCAAATGCAAGGGCATGTTCACAACCACATGGCATATTCCTAGCTCCGTCTATCGAGAGAGCTAACCAAGCCTGAACTATGGTAATTATGGAATGCCATGTTGCCAGCTCCAAAATGCTGTCACTCCGTTACATTCGCGGGCAAGACTTCTTCAAGCGTGGTTTCTTTAGGCATAACCGCTCCTCTCTCAAGCAGCAATTCCACCACATCTTGAGCATCATCCTCAAGTGCCCAAGCTAATGGCGTCTCACCGTATATATCTTTCATTTCGATGTCCGCACCATGGTCAAGCAATTGAACAATCACGTCTTTCCACCCCCATTCAACACAGCGATGTAGTGGTGTTTCACCACGACCAGTGCTGCGTGTATTGGGATTCGCGAAGGCTTCGATCAGCAACATTGCTGTCGTAGGAAAGCCTCTTTTGATCGCTCTGGCTAGAGCCGTATGTCCATGTTCATCTACGTCATTGATACTGGCACCGTGCTTGAGGAGTTGGCGTACCAGTATTCCGTTGCCTCTTCCGGCGGCCAGATGCAGTGGCGTTGCTGCGGAAGTAGCTTTAGTTGTATTGGGGTTGGCGCCTCTTTCGAGTAAAAGTTGCGTTATATCTGAATAGCCTCTTTGGACAGCTCTGGCTAGGGCCGTATATCCATATCTATCTAGCTCATTAATACTAGCACCGTACTTGAGAAGTTGGAGTACTACTGTTTCGTAGCCTTTGAAGACGGCCCGATGTAGTAGCGTTACTGCGGCATTACCTCTAGTTGTGTTGGGGTTGGCGCCTTTTGCGAGTAAAAGTTGCGTTATATCTGGGTCCCCCAGCGCTAAATAAAGCGCTGTCGAACCGTTGTGATCCTCTGCATTGACATTCGCACCATGTTCGAGGAGTTGACTGACTACCTCCTTCATTCCGGACCGAGCTGCAAGCTGTAGGGGAGTTCGCGCTGATTCAGTATCGGTAGTGTTAGGATTAGCCCCCTTTTCCAATAGCAACGGTATTACGTCTACCTGCCAATCTTCAATCGCTTTGGCAAGCGGAGTCTGCCCATCGGAGTCCTTTGCCTCCATGTCTGCACCGTGCTCAAGTAGTTGATTGATGGATTCCTTGTTTTGCGCTAAGACTGCCAGATGTAGAAGTGTTGGCTCACCGGCGATCACACGAGTGAAGGTACCGTGCTCCAGTAAAAGCTCTACCATGGCGTGACCTTTCTCATTCACAGCTGCAACGTGGAGAACTTTCAAGGCAGAGATCCCGCTCAGGTAGCGATACAAGTCTTTCTCCGCCATAGAGTCCGCGTACAGCCTCTTCTCGTCGTCCATAATAACATTGTCATCAAACTCGAGAACTACTTGCGCATCGAGATCGGCTCCACGTTCAATGAAGAATCGTGTGGCTGCTATATTGGTTGTGAGCACCGCAAGGACAAGCGGTGTTACTCGTCGAGCCGAAATGTAATAATAAGAGATAGGCAGAGCTTTGTCTAATATGATATTGACATCGGCTGACTCAAATAAGGCTTCAAGGACATCCCTCCGATCAGCTTCCTCGTGGACGAGGGGGTTCTCCAAAGCAAGCTCTAAAGGCGTGCTAGCAGGTTTGTGGTCCGCGTTCTCACTTCGTCGGTGCATGTCAGCTCCATATCCCATCAGAAGCCGAATCACATCCAATCTCGACTTGAAGACCGCTGTCCATAGAGGCCTACCAATACCATAAATTATCTCCCCTCTTGGGACAATCCAATCGCCAGCCTCGACGTCTGCTCCAAGCTTCAATAACAGCTCTATGATGTCGATATCATATCCCAACCCCTCATATCCCAACCCCGCGACTGCGCGGTTCAGAGCAGTGGCGCCTTCCTGGTCTTTAACGTCAACATCAGCTCCTCGAGACACTAGATCTTGAATCAAGTGCCTAGATCCAATTCTTGCCGCGAGTGAAAAGTCAGTAAGCGTCCAAGGGCCTCGATCACAATCGTAGTCTTGCGCAACTTGGTAGATATAGTACCATGTCATTACGCGGGGGCTGCTAGTATCACAGAGCTTGGTAGTTTTGTTCAACATCACATGCTGCTGATACTGAGAAGAACAATGCAGATGAGTAATCCAGTATTCCGCAGCGTATGTTAGAAATTCAAAATCATGCACATAGCGATTAATGATCCCCGCAACCTTCGATTCGCTTTCAGCGAAGTCGTTCAAAGTCAGAGAATGCTGTTGAAACTCTTCGAACATCAAGAACGAGACACATATATTAGCAAGCACCGAGTTTGATTCTTCGGGTCTGAGCGAATGCTCCCATGTTTCCCGGTGGATCTCAGGAGCGTCAACCTTGGCTTCTAAGAATTCTCGGGCAGTCTGATGAATCAGATACACATGCGATCGATCAGTATAGATAAAAAGCCCACAGATATTTTTCATCCGTGATTCGAAAACGTCGCTGCGTTCTAGCTCTAGGTCCTCGTAACTCGTATAATCTTCTTCCACTGACATAGCCACGTTCACTTCTTGGATGGTCATCAGACGTTCAGCACCGACCAGAATGTGCAATAATTTGGCGGCCAGTTTTCTGTCCTTGGTTCTACTTAGGATTGCCTCGTATGCTTGTGTGACACTCTGTGGTAATGATTCGATCTCCTTTCGCAGCTCCTTCGCACTGCCTGCTCGATCACTATTCCGAATCTGATCAAGGATGAGATGTAACCACAGATAAGTACGATTTTCCATTGTGAGGAGCCGTTCCAAAAGAAAAGCTTCCGCTTTACTGTCGAAAGATCTCTCTGATGCTATCGCCGAAACTTCCGACCGGATGACCAGGTCAATCTCCTCACTAATGAGGTCCGATTCGTCATCTCCGGACAGATGGATGGTAGAAACTTTACGCTCCAGACTATTGAATCGCATCTGAATGTTGCGATAGGGACGACTCGTCAAAAGGAATTGGAGCTGAGATCTACTTGTTCTTTCTTTCTCGGAGCTGCCATGAAAGCTTTTGATCGCATCGATTAAGTTGATCTGCTGGCTCTCTTCACACTCATCCATCGCATCCAGGACACAAATCACCTCTCCAGCTCCGGGATCTGCTGCCGCATCCAATAATATATCCCACAAGGTGCCGAATAAATTAGGCAGCTCCTGTCCGTTCGAGGTATATGCGGCCAAGGCGTGTCTCGTAAGGGCTGGCTTTTGGGAGAATAATTGATGCAGAAGGGCAGATAAGGCTTTTGTGATACTTCGCGAATCTGGGGAGATATCCTTGAAAAAGAAGTAACAAATTGATGCGTTCGGATTCAGTGTGACAAGCCTCTCTTCTATTAGAGACTTGCTCAAGACAGACTTTCCACACCCTGGGTTTGCTGAAACCCAGAATAGACTCGAGTAGCTGTCCTCCCTCCAAGTATGGAACTTCTTGCTATTCAGGAACCAATTACAGGTGCCGGGAAGGCGGGATGGATTTCTGTTCTTCTGATCTTCATATGGGTTCTTAGTCCGGAGGACATGTAGACACTTTCGGACTTCTTCTTGATTTTTCCACTCTTGTTCTCCTTGCGCATATGCTCGTACAGCCGCTGAAGTGTCCATCAAATTCTCTTGTAAACCTGCAAGACCAGAGTTCCATGATTGAACGAGCTCATCGAGGCGCCCGTTGCTCTCCTTTATACCTGATTCTACTTCTTCTTGACCAAGTTCTCGTGCTATGGTGGAACACTCCAAATCCAAAGTCTTTATATCGTTCAATTTCGTGGCCCAATCGTCAGCTTTGATGACATCACGACCATATCTAAGGGGCCAAGAATGAGAAGATTGGCGAATGAGACGAATCTGGTATTCGAGAATGAGCCTATAGAGCTGCACAATCTTGTTCTCAAGATCTTCGACGAGTGGCTCAGTGTCTTTGGATTGAGTTGAAATATGCGATCCATGTGGCCTTCTGAGCCGCTCTATTACTGTATAGCGGCGAACTAAGAAAGGGATGGATTCGAAGCCGTTGGTGGCCGAGTCGCGTTGGGAGGTGGGATTCAAAAGCAACTAAACTCGGGATCAGTAATGAAAGTCCCCGTACCGTGGGTATACTTAAATTCATTTTAATAATTTTATATTTAATGAATTTTAAGGGAATTATCAAATATAAATACCGGCAATAGTACACAGACCCCAGCCCATGCAAGAGCGGCATGAGGTTCCGCACTCACTGCGGAGGAGACGAAGTCTTTTGTGATTAAGAGAATTTTGGCGGCTTTGTCGGTACCTTGTCGAAACTTGCCTGCAAGCGTTTGATCATTCTCGAATGTTTTTATTTTGCGGGCAAGAAGAGCTACTAATTGGTCCTGCCGGTTGCAAGACCCGAGAGGGGCTATCTCGCAGCATTAGCACAGAGCAGAGGGAAGTGAAGTACCTCCTCTACTTATTTTATTTTATATATAAAATACAATTTTATTCATGTTAAAGAGATGACAAACTGACGGATCGTACAGAAAAGAGCGGCGACAGAATCTCATTTGGCAGCTGGAAAGAGCATGAAGTTATGAAGTCGGTAATCTCAGTGTCCCATCACTTATTTGTAGAGCGGATGAGTGAAGACAGAATGAATACATCCTTACATAGCAGAGGAATCCGAGCGAATGGAATACTGCAGAGGGGTTTTTGTGGCAAGTATGAGCTTACCTAAGGTACCGATTTCTGCACTACTGCTTTGTTGATCTTCCAGAAGTAGAACAGCCTCGTATTGCCTCAACAGCTTTGGTTCGTCTGTACATAAATGTTGGTATGCGACGTCCCAAAGATCTCTTGGCTTAGTAATGGACACCTCCGGTGACTCAGTAGATGGCACGACAGTATATGCATTTGACGGAGCAGGCGACTTGCGCCTTCGACGTAGATGTAGTCCCAACGGCATTGATGTTGTCAGGCATCAAGAGGAAATGTGGAAGTAGACGGGAGGCAGCGTTCAGCCGCAAACGCACGTACCTAGGTACCTAACCTACCTTACCTAATCTTAGTAGGTAACGTATCAATTTGGGGCTAGCGCCACATATCACGTGCGGCCACCAGCTTTACTATTGCCACCCATATTAAATTGAAGTATACTGCACCAAAGATCACGAGGAAACGAGAGCGTGCTAAAATGACATATTGTCACTATATCACATGCCACGCAGCTTTACAAAAAGGATAGGTGGGAATACCTTGGCGCTAGCTTGAGACCAAAGATAGGTAGAAAGAACGTGGATACCGTAGAGCTTGACTTGGAAGTAGCTATACTACCTTAAAAATAATCTAATATAGTAGAATAATAAGGCCATTCCGCACAGTATAAACGGAGATACCGAGTAAGCTTATTGGAGGCAAAAAACTTGAGAGCCACTGTTCGTGAAATTATGTTTGGGGTCGTACCATCCGAAAAAGAATATAAAAATCTTGATTTTCCCCTAGCAGCGCTAAGACCACCAATAGGGGGTGACTATAGAGATATAACCAATACCTACTGTTCACGGATAGTGCGTGGAGTAGAAATCGCTAGAGCGAGGAATCATAGGATATATAGATTAGTCGAAAAGGAGTGGGAGATAAGTTTCGGAAGCTCCAGCTGGTACGATACCTTAGTAAGAAGTAAGGGGATAGATATCTAGCCTTTCATCTAAAAAGAGAGCCAGCTGAATACTGAGGAGAAGTGGTATGGAGCGGAGCTTGATAGAAAGTTTTGAACATCATGACAGGCCTCTCTTCGGTTTGCACTTAGAACTACTAGAATTTCTAAGACGATAAAAAGTTTTACCGTGTCAGGCCGTTTGTGCCATATCCTCCTGACTGGAATCCAAATGCATCTTCCGCGCAGTCTCCTCGTTCTGCTCTGGATCCTGTCCCTTCTCCTCAGTCTCCGCGTTCCCCCCACTCTCATCCCTACGAACAGTCTCCCTCTCCTCCTCCATATGTCTCTCGCTCGGATGATCATTGTACTCCTTGTCCATCCGCTCCATCAACTCCTGGCCCGGGAGCAACACTGCCCGATCAATCGCCATCGGCAATCCCCGATGCCGACCCCTTACCATTACTACGATTAAAATCAACTTTGATAATGTATGCCATGCACCGCAGAAGCTGTAGGTGTCGTAAGGGACCCCTGTGGACAAACCAACGGTGCCGAAGGCCGAGACTGTGTCGAAGAGGATGGCGTAGAGGTCGAAGCCTTGAGAGGGGATTGCGAGGCCAGTGCGCTCTATGATGCAGATCAAAAAGAAGGGGATGATTACCCACCACACATCACCGGCTAGTTGTTTTTGAAGATGAGTCTAGATTGGTCAGTTTGATGATGGGAACGGGGAAAGACAAGAGATGTTCAGGTGATGAGAGAACACTCTGGAAGACCTACCCCAATGTATGACTTTTCCGACTTTTTCTCGTCATCTTTTTCTGAATTACCGGGCCGCTCGATGCCAATAGAGCGCTCTTCGTACACATTTGTTGAGCGGATCGAGACCAGGATTGGAAGGCCGGATACGAACATAGCCCATGTGTAGAGGACCAAAAGAGCGGGAGCTACGTCGCTCAGGGGGATGATGTACATGCCAGCAGTGCGTACACCAAGAGCTTGAAAGAGCCCGGAGATTGTGCGCGGACCTGGCGGAATACTTTCCACTTGCGGCCAATTAATCTGTAGTAGGAACCAGAAAATCCAGAGCAGAATGTGAAGTCCGGCCTGGACAGCAGCAAGATACCACGTGTTGATGGAGGGAAATAGAAGGATGAAGCAACGGCGTGGGTGATGGAGCAAGAATACTAGAGAATGGTGCAATCTTGATTTAGCGGAGCTCATTTTGGCCATTGCCCAGATCGTTAGGCGCAGGAGTACGGGGAAGAAGGTGTTGCCTGCCAGTTTTGCGGCGCCGATGACGATCAAGGCAAGATAAAAGTCCTGAAATGCTAAGGCTTGATCAGCAAGCCCTTCGAACAATTTGAGACACTTGGACCCACGGATCATATTCTCATCGAGTAGATCGAGACCACAATTGCCATAACCAGAGACTACTAAGAACGAAGCCCACCTTGTTCCAATTAGCCTGGTTCGACACGAAAGCATTTCCGACCTTACCATCCCGGGTTGAGTCTTCCAGGCTGCGGCCCGTCCAGAATCTGCACGACATCGCTCTTGTAGCTCCATGGTATCATGATAACCATTGGTAGTGCCAGCCAGAAGAGAATGTAGACGGGTAGTAACCAAGAAAGCACACCCAAGGCTCGATACTCCACACCGCCTAGCTCATCGCGTTCGTGAGCGCTCAAAGAGTGGAATCGGCCCTTGCCATAATTAGGACGCAACAAACACAATTATGGAGAATTTCAGAGACTTTACCTTCTCGTCAAGGCCCGGCTTGAATGAAAGGTAGTGGTGGTCATTGTCTTTGACACGACTGCCGAAAGTGCCAAATTTAGATGCGAACGATCGAGACATTCCCCAGTCCCAAGGATAAGGATAACCGCCATGGCCAGTTTCATGGTGACCCTTTTCTATTGAGACTTGTGGAGTCGAGACCTTCTTCCCGTTGATTTGTGGTCTTCTTCTGATCCCGTCTTGATTAGTAACAGGTGTGTGCTTGTCATTGTCATGGCTCTGGCCGCTCTCCTCTCGGTCAATATCATCCACCATCTGTCGTCCTGCCTTGGAGTGGCTAAGAAAATCCTGCATGTATCTTTGCATGAAGTACCTCCGCAAATAAACCGTTGCTAGGGATATCACTGTTATGTTGCCTAGGAGAATGAGCAAATAAAGCACTGCCTGTTGGAATGCGGTTAGAGAGCTAAGATTGACGGTGTTTAGTCCGGTATTGGCCATAGCACTTGTGCACAGGAATAGCGCGTCAATGTAGCGAAGTCGAAAACGTGCTTCCTCATCGTCACTGTTGCCGTTGACACCGCTGCCGTACACAATGACTGATGAGAGTAGGATGGTAAAGATAAAGTAAAGAACATGGACACGGTAGAAATTAAATTGCAAGTAGCCATGCTGCCTCATATACGATATGATACGGCTAAATGAGAAGGCCATCTTGCAAAATGCAAGTAGGAGTGCCGATAAAGCTTATTGGAAACAATGGGCTTGAAAGCCTTTGCAATGGAATTTTCCGAAAAGTACTCTGTCGTAATGGTGAAATCATATTTGAGCTCGGACCTGCGATAAAATCTCGGATCTATCATCTCGGATCTTGGATCCGAAAATGAAAATTTTTCCCTGGCAGCGCCAAGACCACCAATAAGGGTTGACCACAGAGATACAACCGAATCCCACTATTGACCGACAGTGCGTGGAGTATTACTGCGCTCACGGAACGAAGGGACATCCTAGAATTGCGAGTTGTGCACAGTTGACCCTGTTTAATCACCAATGGTAGGATGCTCGCACTGGCAACGCTCCGTGTTTCTCACAGCGTACGCCAGCACTCGTCTAGAGCCAGTAGAACCGCTGCAGTCACTTTTTGGCTTTCCCAAGTGGTATCTGCACTACTGAATCCTCTCAAATTGAACTTCGGCCATGAGATCAGCCCCCTCCCATGGTCTCTTCGTCGTGCGGTCTGCTTCAACAAGTGTGGTGCTGTAATGCATATAGATCTCCACCAAGACTGTCTTCATGACTTGAGGTTTTCAGCCCAAGAAATCATAGTGACTAGGGTAGAACGTACTGGCTAGCGACAGCTCCCGACCGATACAACTACGGGGTCCACTCGAATATGTCCACATGCTCTTGGCAAGCTCTCGGTACTCGTCTCGTGGGAGAAGCCATCTGGATGGATTGAAAGTGTTTGGAGATGGGAATGTATCGGGCTGGCGATTGACGATGTAGGGTTGAGCAGCGACTATGGTCTGAGATACAATTAGTCTTGCTTGTGGCCTTGTGAGATTCATAAAGCGAACAACACCGCACGACTTACGCCCGCTGGTAGAAAGTGATTGGAAATGACGCATCCCCCTCTCGGCACAATACGTGTCTGATAAGAGCTGATTGTGTCGACAAGCCGAAGACATTCCATCACTACTGCATTCAAGTAGAGCAGACTATCGATCATTGCATAAGACCGCTCTTCGGCATTGAGTGGTAGAGTAGTCGACAATTCATGGTGTAACTTTGTTTGACAATCCGCGTGCATACTGATCTTGCGAATCATGAACTCCAGTGTTGCTGGGACTGCGTCTTGTCCAGCGACTATAGCCGAATCAGTCTCCCTTCAATAAGCTCCTCGTATTTAGCAGCATCTACCTGCATGGTCCATGATTTCACTTGCTCTTTTAGACCATTCCAATGGCGTTCGAGTCTCGGAGTTTCTGTGAAGCCAGAGCTTCTCATATACCCCAGCCTTGAATGATTTCATACCCTCTGTTGACGTCTCGCCGGATTTCCTCAAGTTCAGCTTAGTCTCATGCTTTGCGATTAGCTCCGAGACCCATCGCTGCGCTCTGACATGTTGATTACGACTGTGCTTGGCGACCAGTCGTGTGATGTACTTGAACGGCGTCTCGCTCTCCCAGAAAAAGAATTGGTCTCTCTTCTCGTCGTGAAAAAGATCCAACGCAGTCATCCCGAGCTCTTCCATCGTATTCACCCTTTTTTTCAAGCGGTCTAGGAACGCAGTACCTTCTTCACTAGTAAAGGCGAACGCCGTAAAGATGTCTACTTGCAAGGCCCGGAATACATGGCGTACGACTACAGAACCATTCTCTGCAACGGATCCCTCTTCGTGCCTTGCCTGGCTTTCAATGAACCTTGACATTTTGGATACACGGCTTTTGATGATGCTCTGCACTCGTTCTTGGCTGATCGATGTTTTCGAATAAGCAGACGCAAGAATCCGCTTTCGTTTGGCGTGGGCTTGACCAGAGGAAGACGAAAACATGTTGGGCTCACTGGAGCAGAAATTTAGCAAGCACAAGTCAATTTGAAAGAACATGCACTCACCCAAAGTTCGAGAATACACTGTACCAAAACGACCTTTCGAAGCCGCCGCCAAATACTGTCTTTATTGCTTCCGTACGCATAATCGATACTGAATTCGGACCTATCCTAATTATCGGGTGGTTATTCAGATGAGTCCCATCTCCTGTGTGGGCTTCATGATAAGACTTTCTGATGTTATAGAAGTACTTGATGTAAAGGTTGTGGTATCTGGTCCATGGTGCGACCCAGTGCACACTTGGAATGCCGGACAGTGGCCCTCGGAAGACCGAGTAGGCCTGTTTGATGAGCGCTCTTCCAGCAGCAATCAAGACAAGCCAAGGCAACGATTCCAGCAACAAAGATCGCATTACAATGATCATCGGGGCCATGACTGTGTTATCTGGTCTGTCTTCGTCGATTCGACCAAGGTGTACTGGGACTTTGTGTAGCCTATCGAAGGCAGAGATCTCCGGTTTTCGGAGAAGCAGAGTCGTACAGAAACGAGCTCAGCAAATCGGATAAGGCTTGAGAAGTCTTGAGGACCGGAGTAACAGCCCAACGTCTATCTAGGGTTGGAATGGAGGAATCGCGTGCAATTTCACCTATGCGTCTAGCAAATGCAGCAAGGGAACCCGGGTTAGGCATTGGGCGGACAACTTCTTGTATACTGTTCTTGAAAGGCAGTCACAAACAAGCAATGAATAAAAGCATCGTGAGACAGTTCCGTGTCTAGCAACAGACGTGATCTAAGCATACTCACATACCTTTCTGTAAGTGACTTACTAAAGATGGTCGAGGCATGCGGATGGAGGTCTCCTCTATCTCTATGTATACTGACTCTCAAGATATCGCTCGGACTGAATGACTCTGATAGACAAACCCTTCCAACGCACACATTTACTTTGATGGACTGGGGAAAAGTCAATTGTGCGAACTCGAAGTTTTCTAGCCCTCATTACCATATTCCAGGCTCTGGAAGTTGGAAAAGCTCCATCACACATGGCTCAGCCGAGTAATTCATGTCGAGACTGATCACCTGGTATGGCTGTTCATATTGTGGGGTAACAGGTCGTGATTGGGTTCAGGACACGTGGACATGCGGAAGTTTTACACTTGTTCAGCGCCATTCCACTCCACAGTCTGACTCTGAAATCACATTTCCTTAGATCTAGATGTACACGTGTGAATCACTGCCCCATTCAGGATGTGGAATAAAAGCGGCTCGTTCTCTTGCATTAGCAGGCTCTGATGGAGAGCAAGGCATCTTGAATGGTAATCAAGACAGTGGCCACGCGAGATGGAAATCAGAATTTGCCAAAGCGATTCGGGCCAAAATGGCTGGAATAAGCTTTGGATGATCACGTAACAGACACTGAGGCTCTATTCTGAGGGGTGTTTATAGCATGGGAAAGGCTCGAAACCGGTGCTTTGACCCTCAGGTTAACCTACGGATCGTCTCGGAACGATCCTATTCTCCACGATCGATCCATCTCTGACGTTGGTGCCCAAGAAGTAATGGTACGGTCTCTTATGTAACATGGCCCACATGGAGGAGAAAGTCGATCATTGGGAATCCTACTCCAGGTCAAGAGTGCGCTAGAGCATGTCAAAGCGGAGAAGGGAACGGAGACGTCGATGCTAATCCTCTAGCAATCGACAGACCAGGCGCGAATTTCTTCGACCTAGTCTCTGGGGGTACCTGTCATAGCACAGAATAAAAGGCCCGAGATGTTGCTTTGACCATCAGATTAGCTTGAGACCTATCTTAGGATAAAGTTGGAAGCCACTTTGCCATACGGTCGGGCCTCCATTAAGTCCATCCTCAAAGCCTAGGTGGAGTATGGGCGGACACAAGTTTTCCAAACAGAATTATAGGTGCCTCCCATTCAGTGCAAGCCGATTTGCATGGTGCAAAAGAAGATAGACTTGGCTGACTTGCCCTCTTTAGCTCGGTTAGCTCGCTTGCGGTTATTAGTCTCTAACTTTAGATTAGTGCCAAGCCTTAGTAAAAACAGTGCCAAGCCTCCGTAAAAACCTCTTAAAAACTTATATTCTTAGTATATATATCTTTATTATATACCTTAGCCCTAGCTCTAAAGGAGTTAGTAGGAAGTAACTATACTTAGCTTAATTTAGCTAGCTCTAAGAGCGTTAAGAACTCTAATATTTATATAATACCTTATAGAATAGCTATATATAAGGTATAATTA
>JASZXT010000684.1:0-13994 GCA_035521555.1 Lecanoromycetidae sp. Uapishka_2 | reverse complement strand
GTAAGGGGGTTGAAGGATGACTGTGAGGTATCTGCTTTGTGCCTTTTGCCTTCTGGAGAGCGATCGATATATGAAAGATCGAGGACGCCCTCAACCGGGCCTCAGATGCAGCTCACCAAGTGATCGACCAAGCATCAAGACAGAACGAGGCATTCATCTCTGACATGGAACTACGGACGACTGCGAAAAAGATGACCACTGCTTGTTGAGCAAGCCAAGTCTCCTCTGCAAAGTTCGGAGCAAGGCAAAAACATGAGGACCATGTCAGCTGCGGACTGGTCTCTACCTTCTTTATACTCATGAAGCTCTGACAAACCCAAGACATGGTGAAAGAAGAACCATGGATGCAAGCTGCTCATATCCTTCACATACCTTACCACAGAGAAGCCTGACCTTCCACGCACCACTCAAAGATATACTGGGTAGCTCCATCTCCTACCTGCGTCGGACGCCTTGGGAAGCCAACAGACAAACATTGAAGAGAAAGAACATTTCAAGCTGTTCTCCAGCTGACATATTCGCCAAACAAGTACGTGGCCAGAGCCGGCCTTGCTGCAAGAACAGTTCAGCTCCAGGATACCATCTCTTCGCTTCGGATTCTCGAGATGCTCTATTGTGAATAAGGCTTCCAAGGTTTATCACTCACCATGAAATCTATCTCAGCTAAACACAGGCGTATGCTCGCGCTAAGGTAACAACAGCTTCTCCTCGTTCTCCTGGTGGCAATTGAGAAATGAATAGTTTGGAAAGTATACGTCCAATGTCGTAACCAACGGTAAGCATTAGGATGTGATGTCACGGCCGTGAATTGCCAAGGTCCATTGAAGCTTGAGCTACCATATGCCATGTCGCTATCTCACGGACACATGTTTCTGGCTGGCTCCAGGAACAAAAGCCAACGGTCCACTGCAGGTCGCCTTGTAAGTCTTGTGGCCACAAACATTCATTTGAAGAAGCTCTCTTATTTGTGGTCCTGCCTTCGTCTTGTTCTTATTGCTTCGCTAGTCCCAAGCTCTTTATTCTCTATATATCATGAAAGAAAACAAAATTTGTGGTGGTCAAGAGGTGATACGAGGTGTTGTGCCCTGTATAAATCTGCAGGAAGGGGTGGAGGTGATGCTGCAGAATCCAATCAGCCTCCGAACCATCCCTATCACTCACTCTCTAGGAATGATACCTACGCATGTCCTGTAAGTAATCTGGCAAATTGCTCTGCTACTTAACATTGAAAGAGCTGCCTCATGTCTCCATGGTAGTTGGCAAAATATGACAACGCCGCTAGCGCGGAATTAACGTCCGCTTTGGCGCTAGCTAGGCGAAAATACACGAAAGTCTTGCGTACTCATCAAGGCCAAGACCAACACCATCACATTCTCTAGACAAGCTTCATTCGTCCTTCACACTAAGCTATCATGGCGGGAAAGAGAAAGACCAACAAAGAGCCGCAGAGAGCTAAAAAACGTCCTCGCATCGATCGCGGTCCCTCACATGAGCCTTTGCCTGTGTCAACAGGAGAGGATCTTCAAGAGCACCACACAAAAGACAGACGCGTTCGCTTTGCTAAGAATGCTCGAATCTATACTCCGCAGTATGAGCCCGATGACGACGAGATCGATCCCGACCATGAAACTCAACAACCTCAGGAGCTAGATCCTGTGTCAGAAGCAGAATTCGACCATGAAGAAGTTGCAACAATCCAAGCGTCATCGCAGACAAAGAGAAAGAACGTCAAGCTAAAGCCAATCACAAGGAAAATTGATAGAAAGCGTGAGGGCCTCGGGATCCATGACCAGTTGCCACCACGCCATTCACTCGAAGACATATACAAACACATGGTGGACAATTCATTGAAAAACCGGGGGCTTGGAGAAGTAATTCATCTTTTGCAATCTGGAACAATCAGAATCGCAACCATGTGCTCTGGCACGGAGAGTCCTGTTCTTGCTTTCACGATGATTCAAGAAGGTATACTTGCATCAAACTAGAACATTTTTGAAGCTTTGCTAATGGTATACAGAATTGAAAGCTCTTGGAAAGGAGATTTATGTGGACCATGTGTTCAGTGCCGAGATTGACCCGCAAAAGCAGAGCTACATCTCCAACAATTTTCCTTCGTCAATTATCTTCCGAGATATCGTAGAAATGGCAAAGGCCAATGGCACAGATAAGACAGCGTAAGTTAAGCTATATCTATTTTAATGATAAAACTAAGAAAATCTAGGACCACGGTCTATGGGTCTTGTAAAAAGATACCGGGCGATATCACTATGCTCATCGCAGGTTCGTCTTGCGTGGATTTCTCCATGCTCAATCCTAATCGGAAAAACTTGGACGATCTCGGCGAGTCTGGGGATACACTTAAAGGCATCATGGATTATGCCAAAGTCTATCGACCTTTAATTGTCATCTTAGAGAATGTTGAAAGTGCTCCCTGGGAGGAGATCCGCGCGGGCTGGGCGAATGACCAAAATTTCCTCACGGAGCAAAAAATTCCCGAACAGCATTGGTTCAGAAACTTTTGGGGCGATGAGCCCGCTTACGCAGCCACATATACAATCGCTGATACAAAGGACTATTACATCCCTCAAACTCGACATCGCGGTTATCTGGTTGCTGTGGATCTAAAGCGTTGCCAAGAGCTAGGCTTATCGGAGGAGGACGCTGAGGACTTGACAAAATTTTGGGAGTTTGTTTTCCAGGAGCATGCGATCGCAGCTAGTAGCCCTCTTGATGAATTTATTTTGGACTCAGACGATCCGCGAGTTCTACAGGATAAAGAACAACGAGGGAGGATCAAGAAAAAGAGTATGGAGGGTCATCAGTGGCATCTAACCCAGGGACGCCATGATGACCTTAGAGAAACGATGGGTCTTGGCAATAAGAGGCCAATAACAACACGGACAGGCGATTTCTCCAAGGCACCTGATTGGTGGCAGCAAACGTACGTTCGAGTTTCGGTCGAACGCGTGAAGCAAACCTTTGACATGAATTTCCTGAGGCAAGTCAAGAGACACGGCTATGACGGTTTGTACAAATGGTAATACTTCCCATCTCGATTTCTATGGGCTCTTTCGCTAATTATCATTAGCCGATTATGGGATATCTCTCAGAGCATTGACAGGAATACGGACTCGCACCCGTTCGGCATAGCGAATTGTATCACCCCAAGGGGCATGCCGTTTCTACCGTATCAAGGTAGACCCCTTACGGGGCCAGAGCAACTCCTGTTGCAGGGTCTGCCCATAGACCAGCTGCAGCTTACTCGTCTCACACCTACCCAGCTAACAGACTTGGCTGGCAATGCAATGACGACGACTGTTGTTGGAGCCAGCATAATCAGTGCTTGTATAGTCTTTGCGCCTCAAATTGCAAATGTAACCAAGGCCAGAGACAGCAGCAAGGCACCAAAAAAGGAACCGCCTACCACGAAGCTGGATCATACGTCTCTTGGGCCTAGCCAAGACATAAAGTTTGCTCCTACACAGTACCATCGCATCAAAGACCTCGTCGAAATCGCCTTACTCACTGTCAGTCTCTGCGCTCAATGTGAGAACCGATCAGGAGTGACCGTGCAGGCTATTGTTGTCTGCCAGAAATGCGAGCATACAGTCTGTGCTGACTGTGCCGGAAACCCCAAGCATGATTACGTACCAATCGACTCGGACCACAACCAGCTAGGACGTCTACCGCCCTTCTTCTTTCGAAGCATGATCAAAGATGCACTACCCATGCAGCTCAAACTTTCTGGCCTTTCAGATGAGCATTTTCGAGCGTTGAAAATGGGCGCCGAGTCTTGCTTGAAAGTAGACGACGCGGTACTGTTCACCAAGTACGCAAACATGGCACTAGGCAGAACGCTTCGCTACAGGTCCTCGACTCGCTCTCATCGCTGGACAATGATCTACGAAAGCAATGAGAACAAGGGTCCATCATCACGACTAGAGTTGGTGTTGTCCCACGGTACCGTACAATGGCTTCTCTATATCATTCCAGAGAAGACAATCAACGGAAATAGCCCTATTCGCAGATTATACAGCACTCCTATCGCACGAATGTGCCCGAGTAATAATAATCTCCTTCTTGGTCGGTGGGAACTATGTGTGCCAAATGTGAAGGAGTTTAATATCGAGATCGAAGGCGAGGGGAAACTACTATCAGCGTGGAAAGCAAAGCTCGGACTACGAGGTTTTGAAGATCAGCAGGTGTGGTCCACACTCCGAATCAGAGGGGTCCCAGGTCAACAGATCGATACAGAGAGAATAATCGAAGGTATCTACGATTTACTACCAGATTGCGGCATGGCGTCGAGTAGCCTCCACAAGAGGAGAACAACGTGGTTCCTTGACGAGGCATTGCTACTGTCTAGGCACCGGGAAAACGAGGCATTGATGTCGTTTGATGAAAAATTCAGAGCTTTGGCACAGATCGCCGGCCTGGATCTTTCAGATGGGTGCAGCGTTGAAGAAGCTGACCACATAAACGACACTGCAGAGGCTACGGCGTCAGACCTGAGAACGTTCATTGACAACGTGCCTGAATCTGAGCATGAATCTCCAACGTATCTGTTTCTCGACCCAGAGCGAACCGGTTTTGACCCCGAAGATCGTTTCACCTTCTCAACATACAAGTACAGACTCAACTACAACGAAACGCGTTACAGCATGGCACGCATCGAACCCGGATGGCGGCAATCAGAGACACAGAATTCTGTTGTCACATGTACTACATATGGAGATTGGATGAGCTGCGAGGCCTTTTTGTCTGTCGTTGAGCCCCAAAACGCCGTCTCAAGTGTCATCAAGAGCAGTCCCGAGGTCTCCATATACAACTACAAACCATATTCGGAAGAGAATGACGATGAGGAACAAGACCCAGACACCGAATACCTGTGCGACCTTGACGGGATATATGCAGAAGCGGTCTACCATTGCAAAAAACCTCCCGTCATCTTGTTCCAATGTCAAATCCCATTAGCATCTTTCAACCACATTGACATCGAGGTCGGGTCTATGAGAGCAGTGGCTCACTCATATGAGCGGCGACTTGCTGAAAAAGCGGCTCACTTGATCCTACGTTTACAAGATCTCGGGGGCAACATACCCTGTGAATGGAGAGGATTCACACTGCATGATTGTCGTTGTCCGACATGTTATGGGCCAGAAGGCTGTTTGCCAGAGAGTCCAAAGATGAAATTTTACTTCACTGCTTCTGGGGCTATAAGATGTATTGAGGATTCGCAGGACGCTTTCATATTCGAGCATGCCATGAAGAAGAGAGCGAGGGTATTCACGCTGTTGACTCGCCGCGAAGGACCGCACTCTGGCTATGTCGAGGTTGGATTGAACATACCAGCTTTGGCACATCGCGCATGGGGCCACATCCAACCTCAACGACCGACGCGAGATATCCAAACTTCACAACCGACGCAGGTCATGGAGGTCTCATGGCGCCTGGACACAAAATTTCACTGGCCGACGAGCATTAATCTGCCACCGTTCAAAATCTGCAGCAGCAAACACAACGAACCATTGTCCATCACCTTCCCAGGAGAGTCTTCCCCCGGCACTCCTTACATGCTACGTCTAGATCAGCAACGATCGGTGTCTTGGATGGTGGATCAAGAAGATCCGGATAAAGTTGGACCATTTTGGCGACAAGAGATTGCTGAAGACTATGTGCTGTCCTTTAATTATCGTGCAGAAGCCCGCCTCCAGATGCGTCAGATAATCCTTGGGGGCGTGCTTGCCGATGAAGTGGGTTTTGGGAAGACCCCGTCGCTACTAGCATTGATCCATCATCAAAATCAAAACCCGCCAAAGACATCGGAAGAGAACAAATCGCATCGTCCTGGCTACATACGATTGAAAGCCACCATGATCCTTGTACCCCACAACATCTTTCCACAATGGAGGCAAGAGATGAAGAAATTCTACGCAAAGCGGTACAACATTCTTAGCCTGGCAAACTTCAAGGCACTCCAAGACACAACCGTCCTTCAATTCAAGCAGGCTGACATTGTTCTCGTGTCGACGCATCTGCTCACTCAATCTCAGTATTGGGAGAATGTGGGGATTTTCGCCTCTATGCCCAAGCTTGAAAGTACAAAAGGACGCTCTTTTGCCGCCTGGCTTCACCACGCTGGTCTTCGAAGCTGTGAGCGTGTTCAAGAAGGGGAGAGATCCATGACAAGTCTACTGGAAACCCTCCGGGACAAGCAGCTTCATATGGGACGGGATGAGCTCTTTCAACACGACCGACCGACCCAACGACAGACGGGCGCAAGGCGGGAGAAAGAATTCAATAGAGTGCCAAAGATGAGGCAATATCCAAGTAAGAGTCTTGATCAATTCAACGTGAAGTCGATCGATGATCTGAAAGGTCCAAACCTGCACATCTTCAGATTCGAGCGAATGATTATCGACGAGTTCGAATACCTAAGTGACCAAGCACATCATTATCTCTCGGATTCACTTGTCGCAGACAAACGTTGGATTGTTTCTGCAACTCCCCGTATAGACAACTTCCACTACGTACGAAAGATGTTCCGTTTGATCAATGTGAACATTGGGATCGAAGACGATGCCCCTGGAGTCGTCGATGCCAATACCCTCGCAGCGATGCGGAAACTAATGACCTCCGTCGAGAGATTCTGGAGCTATAACCAAACCCATAGCCTGTATTGGCACCGAGAACGACAGAATCATGCACAGAGGGCCATCGATAATTTCGTTCGCCAAAATATTGCAGAGGAAAAAGTTGTCGATGTGGAAGAAGAGGTCCAGCCGGTAACCTTGAGCTGTCCAGAGTACCTCAATTACAAGCGTCATGAGGGACTCATTCGGTCGAACAACGGGCGCGTTCAATACGTTGGCAATAATACATTCGAAAGCAACCTCACTCGCATCGCGAACAGAGATCTCGCCGGTAGCAAGACAGGTGCGGAGGCTCTCGTAAAAGCTGCGTCAATCTACTTCTCTCGCAAGGACTTGACAGCCTCGGGTCGGGACGTTCAAGAACAAAAAGGCCTTATCGACCGACGAAGCTTCGAATACGAACAAGCTTTAAGACTCCTTAGAGATCTCTTTCGGAAGGCTACATGGCTACAAAGTCGCTTACAAGCAATCAACGGACGACAGTATAGAGATGTCCATTACGAGAAGTTCAAGCGCAATCTGAAGAGCGGGGCATTTGGAGATGAGGATTGCACAAGTGTCATCTTACGATTGATTAATAAAGTAGAGAGCCAACGTGACTCCATCCGTGAATCGGAATTCTTCCATCACATATCATTAAAACGAGAGCTCAAAGCCGAAGAGCAAAAGCTGATCGACTGGACGAAAGCGAAGAGAATGGACAGACTTGAGGCCCACGCGGGTAGTCTCAAGGACCAGAAAGATATAATTAAAAATAAAATTGCTGGAAAACCTCTCACGGCGTCGCCTCAACCAGGAATCAAAGACCCTCCAACTTGCAAGACAGCCATCCCCAACCTCAGGGACCACAAGGAACTGACAGAAGAGCTTCGTGCAATGATGACTTCGCTGCATGCATCGAGCACGGAGTTGGTATTCCGCACGAGGCAATGGCGTTTTGACAAAGCTGCGTCCAAATTGCAACACTGGCTACTCAACAAAGATGCGGCGTTCATGCCAGTATGCCCAATACCAGGGCATACTGAGCATAATGATCCTGACAACGTCCTCTTGAACAATTCCTGTGGTCACATGGCATGCCCAGATTGCATCGGTGCGGAAGAGGTCTGTCCTCACAAAGGCTGCAACGCATTTGCAGAAGATTTTCACCTGAACAAGCCAAACGACCTCACCGCAGGAGGTCATGAGACTAAATACGGCAGCAAGCTTGATGGGCTCGTCGAGCTCATCAAAAGCCTCCCTGCCGATGAGAAAGTACTCATCTTTGTCCAGTTTGAAATCATCATGCAAAGAGTCGAGACGGTCCTGGACGTGGTGGGAGTTGACAATTGGGCACTCCGAGAAGTTGCAACTCCCCCACAGATCAATCACATGACCAAGAGCTTCCAAGACGGCGAACGCAAGGTTTTAATCTTGAATTCGTCAAACGAGACCGCCGCAGGCCTGTAAGCTTTACCCTTTTGTACCAACCTCCCTATACTGACCTCCACGATAGCAATTTACATATAGCTCAGCATGTGATCTTCATATCACCATTCGTCGCACAGGGGAACCATCAGTACCAAGCTTCCATGACCCAGTGCGTTGGCCGTGCGGTACGCACCGGGCAGACAAAGACTGTAAAAGTCTACCGCTTTATCACCTTGAAGACGATTGATGTTGATCTCATAGATCAACAAGAGTCGAGACGATTAAGCATGCCTGAAGCCACAGGGGAATGGAAGCTGGCAACGGAGGGGGAAATGGATGAGGATGATTGGGAAGCGGGTGGGGCGTTGATGACTGGTTACGTACAGCCAGAATCCGAGGATTAGAGGGGAGAAAAACGTGTATTTTTATGCTTGCTAAATTTTTTACTTGCGCTTAGCCAATAAAGACGCTCCAAACAAATCCGTACCACTAGATCATCCTACCCCTCCCCAAAATCTGGAGGCGTCCACACTCATTAGATTGCTCTCCTTGCTACGGCCCAGTAGCCGCTAACGGAAATGTGGTCCTTGACGGCCGGGACTTCACATGTACTCGCATTGCGAGGATTACCTTGGGGACTCTGCTATTTGCAGCCCTTGATGTGCAGCAAAGCGAAAATATGGGCTTTCAAAGCAAATCAACCCTTGTAGAAACAATAATAGTTGTCATCTTGGCATAGCACTTTGCCGAGTAAACAAAAACTTCCTAAGAAAAACACATTTGACGCAACACACGCTCATAGATGTTTCCATATATCATCACAGAACATTCCATGCACCGTACTTCATCATGATAACAATTAGAGGAGCGGCTCCAAGAATGCCGAGGTTGGCGTAGGGTTCGAGAAGTGAAGCAAGCTGTAAGAGCTCACCAGTCCGAGCTGAGGCACGAGGAAGAGAGCTGCGACTCCCACAAAACTCCAAACCATTGCTTGAGAAATCACCACCAACCATCTACCATCTACCACCGTTGATTAGGCCCTCGTCACGGCAAGCTCTACCGCAAGGTATGAGAATCAGCCCAGAGATACCTCCAATCTATGAGAACAACACTGAAGATGCTAGTGTAAGCTCACAATTCTTTGGTACTACCCTATGTTAGGAATTCTAAGCGGTGCATCTAGTCACCCAAACACTTCGAGGTGCTCGTAAATGTTGCTGAAGGCTGAGGCTGACTTTATCAACCTGGCAGTCTATCAACGCCATGGTCTCCCGCGCCTCAAACTCAAGTTCATCAAGAGATTCTCAAAGTGATGTGAAAGACGAGGACACAGTCTATGATGTCGAGGCTTCAAGGTATGGAACAGAACAAATTGAGCAATTGACCTACTGACCAGTCAAGCAGTCACAGTATGAACAGGCGGCAGGAGCGACTGGGCAAAGCGATCGTGAAGTATACTTTCTTATCACGATTTTTTGATTATACTAATTGAGAGCGCAGGAGCGATGGAGAGTCCAGGTCCCAAGCATCAACACTGCGAGGTGCTTCACGGAACAGTGACACATACGACCAGAAGCATGATGCCTCCGACATTGCTGCTAAGCCTGCCCGTCGAGGTAGCTCACAGATAAAAAACGAAACCCTTCGACGAGTCACAAGTGATCCGATCGACTTATTTCGTACCGGTCTCTCTCAAGGACCTTCGGAACATGATCCAACAGTTCCGATAGCGCATAACATGGTCGCGATGAAGGCAAGGAGGAAATCAAAGATTGAGAGGGAACTTGAAGCACATAACGAGTCTCCAGAACCAGAGATGTTAAGTGAGAAGCATTTCGATCTTGACGATGGAGACTTTGCAGTTCGTACAACACGCTACGTTGCGAAGAGCCTCAAAAAGCTGGCAAACGATGAGGATCTCTCACCACCGCCATCACAAAACCTACGACACCTTATGATGGAACAATTTGGTCAAGAACCAGCTGTTCCAAAGAGCAGTGCTAAGACCATAATACTAACCCCAAGAAAGCGCACTCGTCAGGTGAAGAGGAAGAGAACTGTCCGGAATGAGGAGTATGAAGAGCAACATGATCTGTTTGCCGAGGCCTCCGAATCTACGGACCATTGTCTCAAACGCACATCGAACTCGCCACATAAAGAAAAATTGTATGTGCCACTGCAAATGAGCGAGGTCGTCATAGACGCTGGACGGAGAGCAGCTTGGAAAGAATGGGAATTCCAAAAGGGTAAGTGCGCCTACCCTCAATACATTGTGTCAAGCCAGGCTGGCAACATTAACCTCTTCAACTAATTGTGAATACCGTTGCTGATTTGAAGAATTCTGCACAGAGAGAATCTCTCAGCTCTTGGCACGACCACGGTACAATTCAAAGCCGTCATCCTTACCATCTTGTGCGACTCCAACCTTTCCAGAGAAATCTCATCAGGATGCGATAAAAGGAAGACAAGGACAACGGGAAGGCCTATTTTACAGGGACAATGGCCTCTTCGTCTTCTCACCTACGGTCACAGAATTCACGGCTTTTCCCACTTTCCTACAGAACGCGGAAGATATTGCTGGCAGAGAGCATGGTGTGGTCAAGGTCATCGTACCTCGGGACTGGTGAGAATTCCGAGTAAGTACTGCTGAGAACGACATCGTACTGACCATACCTCGAGTGTCTTGCCTTTCCGAGCTCGCGCCCAAACACCCCCAAAGCGCCCTTGTGCGAGGCAATTCGATGACAGACTTGCTCCCACCGTAGCAGTGACACAGCCGACTGCCAAATTGAAGTTGGCCTTGAAGACATCTGCCAAAGCCAACGCAAGCCCACTCTATACAATTTTTGCAGTCCCATGTGCCGAAAAATCAAGTACTGAACTTTGGCTCCGTCTTATTGACCAAGAGAAGACGCGTCTGAGAGCAAAATATGACACTTCAGGTAGTAGAATGGCTAGTGACAACCTTTGGAAGCATCACCAAGCTCGCAAACCTTACAGTGAGGGCAAAATGATCAAATACAGTGCGGATCTTGAAAATGATATCCATCAAATTTCTGATGAACCAGGTACGGATTGTGAAGTGTACTATGGTAGGATCAATCCTTACTGACCTTATGTGGTAGCAACATCTGAGTCACGATCAGGCTTACAGGTGGGCGATCCAGACCTTCGGAATTACATGGGCAATCATTTCCTGTTCTCAAGTTCTTCGCAGCAAGGCATTAATGAACCTGTCTTCCAGCTCCCGTGTGAGGCCGGTTCAGCATTTCCCCTACAGCTTGGCATGTTCGGGGCGTACACGTTGAATTACCACCATAGAGGAGCTCCAAGGCGGTATACCGTAGTGAAGCCAGAGGATCATGAAGCGGTCGAGAAGTTACTCCACGATAGCTCAAAATCGTCTCGGACGCCAGTGCAAGATCGAAATGCAACACGTGAGCAGCCTCGACTATCCGATGATGAGGACCAGAAGATTGAAAATCCCCCAAGCTGTACACAGTTTGTGAGACACGACTCGACGTACGTACCATGTCAAACATTAGAGCTACACGGAATTCGCTATGCGCACCTTTCACAGTATGAAGGCGAGATGATCATCGTGTTCCCTTACGCATATTACCAAGGTTTCAACGCAGGCCCGAATATTACCGAAGAGATGTCGTATGCGAGTGATCGCTGGGAGGTGTTTCACCGCGAGAAGCTTTACAAGCATTGCAGCCGCAACTGTAATGGGAGAAAGGCGGAAACATTCAGCCTGGATTTCGTCAAAAAAGGGATTCTATCGCCTCGTGGCAATCATCGTCATAGGGTGCAGGAGCTTGGTATCACTGTCGGGCGAGACGACGAGAAATTGGACCCAGGATACCGAATGGCTTCACTCCATCATCGACTCGACATCAGCCCGGGTAGTCTCCGAGCGATGGATCGGGTAGATGACGATCATGATGAAGATTGGGAAGAATCCTTCCAAGACGACATTTCCAGCGGAGGCAAGTTGACCACAAGGACGAAGAAGCGACAGGCTTCAAGCAAAGAAAACGTCGACATGTGGAATATCGAGAGTGTTTTCGGGGATGCCGACGATGAAGCCAGCCCTTTCCTGGTATCCAAAACTCCCCTCAAGCGAGCGAGAGACCGCGCTTTACAGGACTTTGACCTCAACTGTTCACCTTCAGGTCCTGCCAAACGAGTTCGAAGGGGTCACTGATCGATTTGCCGACCGAAATTCCAAAGCAGCTTGTGTGACAGTAGTGCGAGGGACCTGGACAAATTTGGCCTTGTGTCCGAATAAAGAGCGAACTGATCACCAACTTGCTACATCAATGGACTCTCGCTACCTGAGCATCTTCTCAAAGTCTCTTAGGCACAACATGAGTCGGACGACTTTTCGAGCCACACCCCGTACACAACCCAGCATCATTATTCAACCGTTAGGATACACCGCATACCCTTTTAGTCTTCGCGATGTTTGAGAGCAGAGAGACAGCCTTACACCATAACTACAGCTGGCACAACCTTGCTCAGATACACCGTTCGACAACATTCTTCTGGTTCAAGCAGGCTTATTAATCACCTCTAGTACACCGTTTGCTCAGGATAGTCATGTCTTGGGGATTGAGGCAGCTTTACGACGTCCTTTTTTCGCTGGTTGGGTATGAGGCTTGTGAGACACTTGGCTATGTCTTGTCATTCTGTACAGACATCCATTGTTCAGCATGCTAGAACCCATATCCAAGTATTACTTTCGTGCTTGTCGTGGCAACGAGAGTAGCAACGCATTCATTCTTCGCAGCGTTACATAGACATTACCGCTTAATTTGCAAATGCAATCGTTCACTCATAGATTCACCAGCATTGCATTGCGCTATGTATAGCAGAGCTTCAGCGACATCCAATCCATAAGGTGTATTATTCGTGTAACGAGCAATGTAATTGTGCAGCACAAGGCACAGTGTCACTAAGCTCCTGGCAAAGATTGTAGCTTCACTTCAGTATTTCAATGCTCATCGAGTAATATGATCTGGCACAGGTTTGTCACTACTTGCCATGCAATGGAGTTCTCATCATGAAGGTAACATCCATACTCGACGCCGACATAGCTTTGCTCGACGTACCTCCCATCACCCCCCTCTCTTCCCTCCCACGAGAGCTTTCAGCTTCGACTTCAGGTCTTTCTTCCACTACACTCAACACTGCATTATCACCCCTGAGAGATGTAGATCGTTTTCCTAAATAGACCTCCCACCACTTGTAGCGACCCTCTTCTTTTTCCCACCCAACAGTCTCCTGATCCTTGAGCAGCTCTTGCTGCACCATTAGACATCTTAGCTCCGTAGCTCTCTTCTTAATTTCCTGCACATCTTGCGTCCCGACGCAGACGCCTCTTAGCCATATCTTCTGCAGCCTGTTCCACGAAATAGGAGGGGCGGTGGTACAAGCGCGCTCTGTGTCCTGGTCGACCTCAAGATCGAGCAGTAAAGGATTCGGCCCCTCGTCATTGAGCCATTCGAATTTCAAAGACTCGAGGCCACCTGAGGAGCCGGTGCCGGTGGAGGCGAAGCTATTTAGCCAGTCATGTAGTATTTTGATTCCAGTGCGCCATTCCTGCTGCCGTTCCCGTCTTCTTTCGACAGCCTCAGCATGGCTTTCGCTGATTCGAGGAGTGGTAGCTAGACGTGGTGGGAGGAGCTTTAGGTCCAGATGCTTGAGTCTGCGCCAGACGATTGACGAGTGCCAGTCTGAGTCGGCGAAGGCCGTGAAGCTGCCCCAGCGGAGAGCGAGGATGCTGTCGAGGGAGACGTTGGAGAGAGAAAGGTGGGTCAGAAGAGGGACTTTTGCTGATTGGAGAGCTTGGCGGAAGCTGAGGAGGGGGTAGAACGGATCTTCGGAGGGGCAGTGAATGCGGAGGTATTTGAGCAATGGGTAGGG
>JASZXT010000683.1:0-14007 GCA_035521555.1 Lecanoromycetidae sp. Uapishka_2 | reverse complement strand
GGCTATGGCGGGGATGGGGAGGGGGTGGAGGTGAGAATAGGATTAAGACATGGATTGGTAGCAAGAAATCTTTAGATTCTTTGGAGGACTTTTTTAAGTGTTGTATGAGGCTCTCAGATCGCCAAGGGGTGCATTCATGTTATCTGAGGTAAGGAGTCCAGAACCCAGAATCCCGCGGACGAAGACTGCTCCAAGTCCAGCCAGAGGCCTATCATAGTTTGTTCATTTTGCCACTTCCTCTCAAGCCAAGTGCTTCGGCAACGTCTCTTCTCACTCTTTTCACCCCCTTCACCTCTTGGGCGCTTCGTGGCTTCGCTCTCTGTACAGCGAGATAGATTCCGATAGCCGCATGGCAATCTGTGCTCAGCTTGCCAATGAATAGGGACCCCGGCTCTCGTTTTCACTATGTAATCGCTTGTCTACAGCCAACAACACCCTTCGCAGCGCAGTCGATCAGTATGTGCATTCAGGCGGCGATTGCCACAGGCGCTGCAGGCGCTGCTCCATCTTCATCCTTTGGCAAATCCTCCTGCGCACGAGCGTCAGTATAGCCAAAAGGCCTTCAACACGGGGCGCCTGCTTACTGGCTCAAAGATGACCTTGATCTGTAAGCTACAGCTTGGGCAGACTGCAACATCTTCTCCGTCGCGTAGGTCGCCAAGCGATATCTCGAATCGGTCGCCGCATGGGCATGGATAGTGGTAGAGGGTGGTAGCCTCGTCGTAGGTCATATCCTCGATTTCGATCTCATCGTAGAAAGACATAGTGGTGTGCTCAACCAAATCTGCGTGGATGTTGTTGATGCTGGAAGGAGTATGAGTCGGAGGGGTTGAAAGTCCGCAAAACTTTGCGGAGAACGGCGAAATTCCGCACCCGAAACTCTCGCTTCAGAGAAAATTGAAGTCCCACTTGCCATGGAGCCATGTTGGACAGCGGTATATGACCTAGTCGAGCGAGCTGCAGGCTTGGGTGGGAGCACTGCACTATTGCCAGGTCGTAAACATGTCTTCTGTGCCCTTTAGATTCAAAGCTGGCGGTAATGGCGCTCCAGCTTCAGAGAATCATCATCACAGAAACACCACGAAAGTCTCACATAAACCCTACAAGTCCAAACATGCTACTAAGAACTTCCTTAAAGAGGTAGCAAAGGGCAAGATGGAGAATACAGAGACAGCGGGAAATAACAGAAGAAAGACACCGCACCAACAGATCATGTCCAAATTAGATCGGAGGAATCACGCCAAACAAAAGCGTGATGTCAAAAAGCAGCAGAACCAGCAGGAAGCACTGCTGTTCAACGGGCGAAAAGGGGCACCAAAAATAGTTGCGGTTGTGGCGCTGTGCGAGGATATGGACCCAGTAGCTGCAATACAGAGTCTGAACCAGGCAGTCGATGCACAGGCCCAATGGCCTCTTGAAGGCCATATTAGAGTCTGGGTTGATCGATTTTCGAAGAATCTGCTATTTGTACCTGTCAAGCGAGATTTGTTTGCGGCATTGGACGCATGTCGCTGCGCAGACTATGTCATATTCCTACTATCCCCCACAGAGGAGCCCGGAGTAGAAGGCGAGCTTATGCTCAAAGCAATAGAAGGTCAAGGCGTGTCGAATGTGCTTACAATGGTGCAGAATCTCAACAGTGTTGACTCTATCAAAACCAGATCACAAGTTATTGCATCTCTCAAATCGTATATTACATACTTCTTTCCTACTCAAGAGAAAGTCTTTTCTCTTGATTCAGAAAGCGAGTGCTCCAATGCGATGCGCTCAATTTGCAGTGGAACGCCCAAAGGAATCAAGTGGCGAGAAGACCGGAGTTGGCTGCTGGCAGAGAATGTTCAATGGCTGACTAAACCTGATCAGGTTGCTACTGGTGCTGAAATGGTTATAACAGGCGTAGTACGAGGTAAGGCTTTAGATGTCAATAGCCTCGTACAACTACGAGACTTGGGTCCGTTCCAGATCGAGAAAATATCTGACGCAACCTTGCCACTTCCGGGGAAACAGCAGTTGAAATCGAACACATGGGAAGTAATGACTGCGGAGGCAAAGGGCGCTGAGTTGGCCGACGGAAAGCCAGTCATTGAGGCTTCCGAAGTACTTGGGA
Source organism: Lecanoromycetidae sp. Uapishka_2 (assembly GCA_035521555.1). Classification (NCBI taxonomy): domain Eukaryota; kingdom Fungi; phylum Ascomycota; class Lecanoromycetes; species Lecanoromycetidae sp. Uapishka_2. Next base: position 11,900 of record JASZXT010000683.1, on the reverse strand, counting down.
CACCAGATGCAGAACAACAGGATCTCTCAGAGCTTGCTCCTTATGAGGCTGTCATGGAAGATGTCGATGCTTCATCTGTGCCAGAACCGCCTAGAGAGAGAAGAGGGGTTCTTCTTGACGATCATCACTACTTCTCTGAGGACGAGACACATCTCCCGGAAGCACCAAAGCGGTTGCCGAAAGGCACATCTAAATACCAGTCGGCCTGGTTTTTAGGGGACATGTCAGACTCAGGATCAGATTACGAAGATGAGGCAACAGTGCTCGAGGAAAGTATTACAGACACACCACCTCTTCCCCAAGATGGACTCGAAGGGCTTGACCAGGCGACACAGCGGGTGCCAACGGAAGGCGCACCATCGGAATACCCACAATCGGAGATGTTCCTGGATCCAGCCCCTGATGAAGAAGCAGCAGATTTAGCTGAGTATAGGGCATCGCGAAAGAACGAAGCCGAGGAGGACCTCGAATTCCCTGATGAAGTTGAACTTCATCCCAACGTACTTGCAAGAGAGCGACTAGCGAGGTATAGGGGCCTCAAAAGCCTCCGGACAAGCCACTGGGAGACAAGCGAGGACAAGCCACACGAACCAGAGGACTGGAATAGGCTTCTCCAGATACCTGACTACAAAATGGCATTCAAGCGGGTAAGAGAACAGGCTTCGATTGGCAGTGTTCAACCTGGTAGACGGATCAATGTGCACCTTCGCAATGTTCCCTTGTCTTTCCAGAAAACGTACAATCCTACAGCACCGCTAGCGCTCTACTCCCTTCTCCCACACGAGCAAAAGCGAACGGTCGTCAACATCAGCATAACCCTGCATTCCGAATATCCCAGGCCCCTGCGTTCGAAGGATGAGCTACTCCTGCATTGCGGACCGCGGCGCTTCATCATCAACCCCTCATTCTCCCAATCAGGCGTCACCAAGAACAACATTTACAAATTCCAGCGCTACCTCCACCCCGGTCAAACAGCCGTAGCATCTTTCATAGCGCCGCTGACATGGGGTGCCGTGCCTGCACTCTTCTTCCAACGCTCTTCAGAAACAGGCACCCACAATCTCATCGCTACGGGCACATGCCTTCCACCATCTACAAATCGAATCATTGCAAAGCGCGTCATACTGACCGGACATCCTTATAAAATCCATAAAAATGTCGTTACTGTACGATATATGTTCTTTAATAAGAAAGATGTCAATTGGTTCAAAGCTCTCCAGTTGTGGACGAAGCGTGGCAGGAGCGGTTTCATCAAGGAGAGCTTGGGCACGCATGGGTACTTCAAGGCTAATTTTGATTCGAAGATTAATCCGCAGGATGCTGTAGGGGTTAGTCTGTATAAGAGGGTTTGGCCTAGACAAGCGAGGCCGTGGAGGGAGGAAGGTGAGGTCAAGGCTGTTAATGGAGCGGATGAGGGCGATGAAATGGTGACGTAGATAGCGAGGAAAGCGTGTCTATATGTCAACCGCAAATCAAATAGAGCATAGCGACCACAGACCACGCAAAACTTGGGCACAGTGTCGAACACAAGGTGACATTAGTAAACCGACCAGGATCTTGCTTGCTTAAAATCTTGGCCTTATAAAATGACACAAACAAGGGTCTGGACCTATGTATGACGGTGATCAGGGCCCTTCACTTCACTGGAAATTCCCATCTTCCACCCAGCGAGCCGAGCTCAGAGCAATGTCTTTTGCCAGCCCACGATACCACTTTACTACCGCACTATATTCCTTTTCTTTCAGCCAAAATGCATCGTAAAGCCCAAACACAAACTGGCTTGGCTGAACCTAAATTTCTCCAGCCCCCAATATATCCTTCCCCGTGCCGGTTTGGTGGCGTTGGTGGTTTTGTTGATTAGGTTCAAGAATCAAGATAGGTGCTGATGGATGCATACTAAAAAGAGTCTTCATCGGTGTTCTGAAGAAACTCAGATGGTTTAGAAACCCTAGATTGATGAAGCGAGCAAGAATATTCAACATGTCTTCATTCATTCCTTCCGAAATCTTACAAAGGAACTAAATACAAAGCGATCCCAGGGTATAGCGCTATTACCGTACTAAATGTCTTCCTAGCCTCCCATCGAACACCCACATATGCATACACAACGTATCCAAATCCATCAACTAGCACTATTCACAGCAGCCCAGACTTGACGACCCGCGATCCTTGCTCCGTCGGCCTTTTTCGATTCTATCCTCTCAGCGGGATCGGTGCGCTTATCTGTCCTGAATGGCTCTATCTCGCAATTTGGATGGTGATCTTTGTGATATTTCAAGCCTGCAAATTGCTGGTATGCTTTACCACACTTCTCACATGCATACGGATGAGTGGCTGAATGTGTCGCGGGAACTTCAGGGCTTTTACTAGGCCTTTCGGTGGGATCGGTTCGCTTGTCTGTCCTGAAGGGCTCTGCCTCGCAATTTGGATGGTGTTCCTTATGGTACTTTAAGCCTGCAAAATGCTGGTATGCTTTACCGCACTTCTCACATGCATACGGATGAGTGGCTGACTGTGTCGCAGGGATGTCCGGACTTTCGCTAGGAGCATGGCCCTGTGTTAGATTATTATTCGGTCCCGAAGGGCCATTTAGCGATGGTGAGCGTAATTGTGAGCTGGGACTGTGGACTTGAGCTGCAGGCATACCGGAAACATTTCGCTTCTTGTAAGGTCCACGCTTCTTGCCTAGCTGACTATAGGCCATGTCCCCAGGACTTGATGATGCCGTTATGGCGGCTGAGAACCTCTCGTGTGTAGCCTGGCTTGGCAACGGGCTTATGAGTGATTCGGAGCCTTGGTGTGCGGGAGTCGGACTGGCACTTTCTTGTGCTTCCTCGGCAGCGGCGAGGATCTGAGCTGCAAAGATTCTAGGGGAGCCTCCTATTATAGAATTTCTATCCGTCGGGCTATGTTTTGGTGCACCTCCGTCTCGACCGTTACGACCTGCCGCTTTTCGCCTCGCCCACGCCGCTCTCATCGCTGAGCTTCGGTTTTCGTGAGAGTCAGGGGACGAGAATGGCAGCGCATGGACTAAGCTTTCTTTTGGTGCTGGCTGACCAGAAGGAGTGGCAGGCGTCCTTTGTTCCAAAGTGGCATTTAGAGTCTCGGTAGCCTCCAAAGTTTCTGACTTAATTTGCAGTAGATTTTGTATTCCATGACTCGGGTACTGAATCCGTTCGGTGTCGGGCGTATCTTCGGTGACAGGGGTGCTAAAAGCCCTATTCGATTCCATAGGAGATGGATCCGCCGTGGATGAGTTATGTCTTGCTTGTTGTGAAGCATGCAACTGTTTCGCTTGAGTTGTTGCTTTGGAACGGCGGTTGCTGAACCAATTCTATTCCTTACGTCAATTTTGGCAACGTCAAGGGTGTTTTGATTGCGACTTACTGTGACCTTGATATACGTTGTGTCCAAGGTCTTGGCTAACTCTTCCTTGTACTCTTTGGTCGGCTTCGGGTCTTGTTGGTACTCTCGCTCTAAGAAAGAGACTTTATCATTGGCAAGACGAGGACGGCTCCTCGTATCGCCCTCTTCCCATTTCATTGTCGCGGATCCTTCATTAGCCGACTTCCCATTACTAGACTCATTGACAGATACGAACGCTGTTCCTGAATTTGGAGGAGTAGCCATTGAAGCAGGAGCTTCTATGGCAGTAGACGACGACTGCTTGTCGAAACTTTGAGTATGCTGCCTGCCAACAGGAGATTGATTGACAGATACAAACGCTGTTCCCAAAGTCGGTGGAGTAGCCACTGAGACAGACGCTCTTGTGGAAGCATGCCCCTGCTGTCTTCCCAAGCTTTGACCACCGTGATTTTCACTGGGAGCCTCATCGACGGATGGGAAAGCGGTGGGCTTGCTTGATGGAATGATCGCTGCAGTAGCGGCTCCTGTGTTTGAGCTTCGATCATCACGCCTATTAACACGAGAATCATTCATGGGCGGCAGCAAAGTTCTCGTCACAGGTTGGGTGACTTCTGTAGTGAGACCTTCTACAACAGCGGCTTCCGGGGCATCTAACAGCTTGGCCTGACTCTCTACCGAATTGTATGGAGAAACATAGTTAGTGTGATCCACATCAATAGTGGATGTAGCGGGACTATCCACAAAGATTGGAGCGCCTGATGAAGTATACTTGATGCCAACTTCATTGATAATTGAAGAATCTTCCGTACGAGGCACTCCATGCTCGGTTGAGATACTCGAAGCCTTTTCATAAGCTAGAGGCTTCTGTATCGCGGGATGCGTATGGGACACAGGTGTAGTACTGAAGGTCGGCTCTATGGAAGAAGGGTTTGGCCTCGTGGAACGGATTGGGGAAGAAGCCTGGGCATGGAGGCTATGTTCCTGCTCGGCCATACGTGCACGGACATTCCCAGGGGGCTGTTGCGGACTGTAATGAAGGGGGCCCCGATTGGAGAGTTTGCCAAACCCACGATGGCTGTCAGCCGGGGATTGGAAATGCGTTGCTCTCAGAACTTCGACTTGATTATCGTGTGTTTGCGAACCCGTGAGTGTACTCGGAACCGCTTCCAAATGCTGGGTTACTAACGCAACAGGACTTTGACCCCGGAGAGAGTAGGTCGTTTCATTTTCCGACGGCTTTACATTATTGGAAGTTCCGTATGCGAGCCTTTGATATTCTTCTTGAAGGAAAGTGCCAGGATATGTGTTTGTTCCGCCTAATCTCATGGCTTCAGCGACCAAATTCCACTTCTCCCTTTCCAACATGGCTTCGACTTTGGCAACAGATACTAGGAGGTACTTGCTCTGCAAATATCAGCAACTTTGATTACATGCTTTGAAGGAGCCCACCCACTTCTTTCTCTGTGAGCTGCAGCAGCTTGCTTTCGGTTTCAATGGCCTTCACAGAGCTCTCGGCCGCTTCGTTGTCTACGTACTGAGGGCTCGATCTTGATTTGTGACGGCTATGGGGCTCCCTGTCTCCATCATCAACATCTATGGCGCAAGAGCGCAAAGTGTTGTTTCCGGCAAGTGTGGCGGTCGGGCTAATTCCATCCTTCGTATGCTTGTCATCCTGAGTCCTGCCAGTATTCCCCCCCAGATCATCTTCCGGCGAAGGCCGGCTTCTTGAACATTTGGTCGAGCTCTCAGCGTCTTCTATATGGTCGGACTTCCTCTTGAGACCTTGCACCGATGCTTCCCCCAATGTGATGCCCAATGGTGTTGGTTCGGCTGCTTGAAGATGATTAACAGGGATTTTCGGCCCTTGCTGGATACCAAGTATGGGGGTGGGAAAAGGCATGTCCGAGTGGATAAGAGTCCGAGTAGGAGGGTTCCAGCCTAGGCTTTGATACCCAATTGGCCATCCAGGGCGATTTCTTGGATTGGCGGATTGGGGTGCATTGAAAGGACAGGACGTTGAGAAATGAAGTAGAATATCTCACGTGTCGAAATCCGAGATCTAGGTCAAAGGGCGCTAAGATAAGTCCTTGAAGGGTCGCGATAAGGTCTAAACGGAGGCTTGTTCTCCGGGCCTAATAGGGACAAGATAGGCTTCTCCCCGCGCCCAAAGCCAATGATTTACAGGGACCATTGCACGCCGCCGCCGCGAGCAATCCATCACCTGCATGAGGAGATCAGGTACGGACTACTTACCTTGGGATTCAACGATGCCCATGAATTCACGTGGGCTGTTGCCTCATCACGTCTTCCTCCATCCAGCTACAGTCACTTCTGGGAAATATAGAGGACAACGAAATAATTAGGTGTGGCCGTCGGCGCAAGAGCAAAGAGCAGGCGGAGCTTTCGAGCTCCAGGCTTCTCATTCGGTCAAGAACATGAAGTTCTCGCACAGTATTCAGTTCAATGCTGTGCCTGATTGGAGTAGTCACTACATATCTTATAGCAACCTCAAGAAACTGTGAGATCTCATTCTCTTCATACCTAGCTTTCGAGCTTCGGGAGGAACGAAAGGGACTGACCATGTCGTGACTGTCCAGCATATACCAGCTCGAGAAATCAATAAACCAGTCGCCCACCATAGCTCACGATGATGCTGAATCATCACCCCTCATTAGTACCGATGATCCTGATGCAGTATTTCGACGCGCCCTCGATCAGGACCTCGAGAAAATATGTTCCTTCTACCAGCTAAAGGAGCTTGAGATCTACGGCGAGGTCGGCGAGTTGATGAAGGACGAACACGACTATGAGGAGGAGGCAGAACATATTGACATTGAACATGTCGATGGGCCAGGAGACAAAGGACACAAGGGAAGGCGAGGGAGCATTTTCGGGAAATTCGGCTTTGGTGGCAGACAACGGCGGACAAGTACGATGAGCGCTTCGACGATTGAGGAGGAAGATCATGATAGCGATGAAGAAACAGACGAAATGACTGGGTTGAACATGAGTGGGATGTCTAGAGCTAGGCGGAAAACATATGATGCCAATGCGGCTCAAGCCCAGGATGATCTACGAAGCTCAAGAGAATTGCCAACTTCCAAGCGAAGAGCCAGTCAGGCATATGAAGACTACAGTGATCAAAATTTCTCGACGTTGGTGGCTTCCGGTATGACCCTGAAGAAACGTACAATCAGTCTTTACGTATCGTTGTGCGAGTTGAAATCCTTCGTTCAGCTAAACAAGACCGGATTCTCAAAGGTACTCAAGAAGTACGACAAGACACTCAATAGAAATTTGAAGGGCGCCTATGTTAGAGACAGTGTCACTCCAGCATACCCTTTCAAGCAGGAGACTATGCAACACATTGATGAAAATATTCAGCACACGGAAAAAACGTATGCAGATGTCATAACAAAGGGCGACGTACCTACAGCCCGGCGTGAGCTACGTTTGCATCTTCGGGAGCATGTTGTCTGGGAACGAAATACTGTCTGGCGAGAAATGATTGGTATAGAGCGAAAGGCACAAGCTGCAAATATGGGCTTGGGGAGGACACTGCTTGGCGGAGATCAGGGACCCAAACTGCAAGGCGATGAAGTTGATGAGACGGCCACGAAGGAGGTCGACACGCCTATCGGACGGTATAGGTGTCCACGATGGCTGTTCAGCTCGACTTTTTTCACCCTCATGGGCATTATCATAGTGTTCGTAATACTCCTGGTCGTGCCAATTTTGAACAAGCCGGAACAACAAAACTGTCTAGCTTTGCTCGTATTCGTGAGCTTGCTATGGGCTACAGAGGTAAGGCTATTGAATTGCTTGCAAAAACCCGTACTCACGCTGCAACAGGTCATACCATTATTCGTCACAGCGCTCCTAGTGCCGTTCTTTGCTGTCGTCTTGCAAGTCGTTAGAGAAGATCGAAAGCCGCATCATCGACTTAGTCCCAAGGACGCGACGAAGTACGTTTTTGCATCAATGTGGACCCCAGTCATCATGCTGTTGTTGGGGGGCTTCACGATTGCTGCAGCGTTGTCAAAATTTCACATTGCGAAAATGATGGCCACTTTCGTGCTGAGCAAAGCAGGCACTCGGCCTCGAACAGTTCTAATTACTAATATGTTTGTCGCTATGATTCTAAGTATGTGGATAAGTAACGTCGCAGCTCCAGTACTTTGCTTCTCCATCATCCAGGTATGCTCATCAACGATTTCCAGAGGCTTGATGTTGATAACAGTTTAGCCACTCCTACGCAATCTACCCTCCGACTCCAACTTCTCCAAAGCTCTCATCCTAGGAATCGCTCTCGCGTCGAATATCGGTGGTGCGGCCTCACCTATTGCCTCACCACAAAACATTATCGCCCTACAAAATATGCGCCCTCCTCCTAGCTGGGGCATTTGGTTCTTCGTGGCTTTACCCGTCTGCATCATCTCGATTCTACTAATATGGGTCCTCTTACTCATCACCTTCCAGCCCGGCAAAGGCACCACGATCATCCCAATTCGGCCAATGAAGGATAAGTTCACCGGCGTACAGTATTTCATCAGCTTCGTCACCATCGTGACCATAGTGCTGTGGTGTGTGACGCATCAGCTCGAAAATGTATTCGGTGACATGGGTGTCGTTGCCGTCATACCCATGGTCGCTTTCTTCGGCAGCGGTATCCTGACAAAGGAAGACTTTAACAATTTCCTCTGGACAATCATCATCCTCGCAGCGGGTGGCCTGTCACTCGGAAAAGCGGTCTCTTCGTCAGGCCTGCTGCACACCATCGCCGGCACCATCACAGAAAAAGTCGAGGGCATGAGCTTATATGGCGTCTTGGTAGTCTTCGCCGCATTGATCCTCGTTGTCGCGACATTCATCAGCCATACCGTCGCTGCCCTGATCATTCTGCCGTTGGTACATCAAGTTGGCACAGGAATGAAAGAGCCGCATCCCAATTTGCTGGTTTTTGGCTCCGTGTTGATGTGTTCTGCAGCAATGGGTCTCCCTACGAGCGGCTTCCCAAATATGAGTAAGTACCTTCTTTCCCTATCTTTTCTTCCAATTCGCGTTATGCTAACCTCATTGCTTAGCGGCTATCATGATGGAAGACTCACAGACGGGTCAGCGCTATTTGAAAGTATCGCATTTTATCTCGAGAGGTATACCGAGCAGTATCCTCACTTTTTTAGTGGTTATCTCTTTGGGCTATGGGCTTTTACTAGTTGCGGGTTTATGAGCGGAGTTGGGGGATCTGGATACGATACCATAGGGTAAGATGTAGCTGGAGCCGAATGGAGAATGTTGACGTGGTGGATTAGAAGCGCTTTGTATATAATCATCCCATAAATGGAGATTGACGATATATATATACTCTTAGCCCTTTCATAAGCACTTACATACACTGTACTCAATAATCTTGAAATTAAAAAACCTCATCAGAAAACCTTCGTAAAAACTCCTCACCGTTATCCCCATCTTATACAAATTCTACCTATCCTACCCATCCTCGACACCCCATTGCCTTCCCCTCCTCCAGCCCTCCCTCGTAGCACCTCTAATACCCTTTGCTATACCAGTCAGTCGGGTTTCCAATATCCCCTAGTTGCATTTTCGCATACACAAACTGAATTGCTGCCAGTACACTTACTCGCACTGTATGTATACATATTACCTATCTATCCCCTCGAGAACTTATTTTCATACTTGTGATATTGGTTTCGTATGTACTCATATAAATAGTATGTGGTAGGGTGATGGGTGGCTTGGTGTGCTTCTTTGACTTGGGTATGTGCAGGGGGCCTGGATATGAATTGCTTGTGATAGCGATTCCTCGCTGTAATAATTATTTGGGGACTGGATTTGGAGGAGCTGATTGTTTGACGGGATCAGGAATCGAGGTAAATTTGGATTGGGCTTTTGGCGTTTGATTGGATGTCCAGATGCAGATGTGGGATGAATCGAGGAAACGTGGTTGATTTGGTGCACGAAGATTTTTCGGTGGGGGGATGTGAACAATGCCTTGATAGTTACAAAAAATATTGATACAATGACAAGATTCTGTACAAATATAATGAAATGATCTCATTCTGCATTCTCTATTGTTCCTATCTATCAACTTTAGCATCTCCTTATCCAATCTTAGCATGAATCGAGATATCCAACAAACTTATCTCTCAAATCTACATCTTCTCACCAGCCTCCTGCTTCCCAATCCCATACTTCTTCAATCTAATCGCCTGCACCCCAATAAACCCACCCGTCTCAGAAGGCGCGAAATCGCCAATTTCATCCATAGAGCTCTCGTTCATATCATACAGCTTCTCGGTATCAGAGCTGCGGCCGAGGACGGCGAACATACCCTTGTATGCACGGCAGCGGACGCGACCGTTGACGTGGACTTGGGAGGCGATGATGGAGGTGTGGAGGAACTCGCGCTCAGGGGAGAAGTAGAGGCCGTTGTACATGATCTTTGAGTAGTTGAAGGTGACGAATTGATCGCGGAGTGCGCGGACTTCGCGGTCGAGTGTTAGACCTTCGAGATCGATATGGGCAGCGCGGAGGCAGGTGAGGCCGGGGGTTTCGTAGCAGCCTCTGGTAATGAAACAAGATTAACAAGGGAAACATTTATATAAAGATATTTTTAGAGAAAGAGAAAATAGGGGGTTCTTACCGGGATTTGATGCCGATGAAGCGGTTTTCTAGGATGTCGATTCGTCCGACGCCATTGCGTTTGGCGATTGCATTGACAGCTAGAAATAGCTCCACGGGGTCTGTGATGGTTGTTTTCTTTCCGCTCTTTTCGTATTCTAATTTACTTGGTATACCTTTGGTGAATACGAGTGTGAAGTCTTCAGGCTCGTTAGGCGCTTTCATGGGGTCTACTGTGAGTTTCCACATGTCTTCAGGGGGTGTCACATCTGGATCTTCTAGGATTCCGGCTATTTATTCGCCATTTCGCCGTCAGCATTACCATTCAAAGATATGTCAGGAGTGATGAGACATGTTGGAAGGGTATGTAACCCAGAGTATACTCCTGAAACATGTCTCGCAAACCCCGAAGGGTCCCGGATAGGGAGACTTACCTTCATATGAGCAGTGAGCTAAATTTTCGTCCATTGACCTGAGCCAATGTTAGAACGTGAAATTCTGATGCGTTCAAGGGTTTTGAGAAGCATACCATGGTTTGGCCTTTGTCGATGTGACTGGGATACCCTTCTGGTCGGCGTACTCTAGTAGAGCTGCACGCCCTGCAAATCGTTCACTGTACAATGCAAATTAGTCTCTCTTTGCTTAGGTGATACTTGGTACAGTGAGTGAACTTTGAGTTCAGACACCAAAATATTCATCAGCTTCTGAAATGTATGACCAGCTTTCGAGAAGACTTTGAGGCCTAATAGAAAACAACGAGTCTATCAAAATGCTTACTAGAATATAGGATCTCTCCAAGGTGCAATCACCTTTATCTTCGGCTGCAGGGCATCTGTTCCGAGTTAGCAATTCCACCATAATCGGATCATACTATGTTGATCGTAAATGCAGGAGCAACGTCCGCAAGGGGAATTCTGTCGACTAATTCCGATTGCAGCAAATGCTTTACCACAAACAATACTTACAAAATGCAAGTTCAAATCGAACCTGATCATTTCCTTTGCCTAAAATGAAAAATGGAATTAGGACTGATCTATGAGAGCGATTAGGCCTAAAAAGCGTACCAGTGCAGCCGTGTGAAACAGCTATACAGCCTTCCTTCTCAGCCACCTCAATCTGGGCTCTTGCGATGACTGGGCGTGCCAAACTGGTCCCCAAGAGATATACGCTTTCGTATACCGCATTGCATTGAACAGCTGGCCAGCATTGATTCAAGATGAACTCTATACATTGCAATCGTATCAGCAAATTTTTGGGGATGTGTAAGGGGGGAACATTAGGTGTGAGTACATTTAGACACCGGTGAAATACATTCGGCGCACTTCATGTCATTAAAAAGTAGAAAGAATAACTCAGAAAGTACTCACCTTTTCGCAGGTCTATTATATATACGTTCGAGGCTCCAATCTTGTAAGCTTTTTCTTTCGCCTTCTCGAAGTCCTACACAATCTACAATAAGTATTTCATTTCAAAGCGCCGATAGAGATGTAAAGAAGAGAAGAAGTACCTCCTCTTGTCCGACATCCGCACAAAAGCTGAAAAGCGTTACATTAGCCACTGTTTCTATTTATGAAGGGCTTTCAGCGATGGCTGCCATTCAGACGCCGCTTAAGTGCTCGTTGAGGGCGGTGTTTGGAGGAAAGAGATCTCGGAACTGACCAGATAACCTCATAACCTTGCTCGATAAGCCATGCCAGAATAATGGAGGTGTCCAGACCTCCGCTGTACGCAAGGCAGACTTTTCCCTTGCTCATCTTTGCGAATTAATAGATATGTGGAGCTCAGATGAAGGGACAGAAAGCGGAGAGAAGTTATGTTATTTCAAGACTTAGTATTGAGAGAGATCGGAAATGCAATGCAAGAAAATTTCAAAATGTGGGGAAGCTTGTATG
>JASZXT010000682.1:0-14017 GCA_035521555.1 Lecanoromycetidae sp. Uapishka_2 | reverse complement strand
AGTTAGCCCCCGAGCCCCCCCCACTTGGCGAACTATTTTGACCACAGCGAGGCGATGGAGTTGAACCATGGGGACGATGCATCATCCCATCTCTTCATGATCCTTAACCCGTCGCGCTAAGAGCGACCCAATGCAAAAAAGGCCAACACTGACATGATCGAGTTGAGTCGCTCGATTAGAGCAGTGTGATGAGTAAGAAACCCTCGTACTCCGTACAATGGCTTCACAAATCTCCGTGAAATCTCCGTGAAGGGTCTGGCGTAAAAATATTTCACCTAGTGCCAAAAACTAATTGTCATAAGACTCATTTCTCAATCCCGATTATCAACACCGACGTTCAATATCCTGCATGAGTCAGGAATGTTTAGACACGCTCGAAGCAGAGCAATTCAACATACCCCTTCGTGTCTTACAGGTTGTCTTCTGGAAGTGTTGTTTATAGCTTGTCGAATGCAATGACCGGGTGCCCTCCTCCTTTGTATAGAGCAGCTCAATGCAGATCAAAGCCCGACCAACGAGAGACTAGACGCGGAGGTTGAGATTCCCTTGCCTGTCGAGACCGCTGATAGAGCACAGCAGTCATATAGCGAATGCATACAGCTTGCGCATCAGACACTCTGAACGACTCGATGAGCTGTTTCTCAAGTCTCGTAGTCTTGACTTTCGTCAGGTACCTCGGCCACAGCTCCATTCGGCTTCCCCAGCCAGCCACTCTCATCAAAGTACGCGGCCACGTGCAGATAATGTTCTTCCTCCTTTAACATATGTAGACTGATTGGCGGAACTGGTAAGTCGCTGATAGGCCCCACATCGCCATTGAAATGCGTTTTTGCATGGTACTCTTCGGTAACATCGACATTGAGATCATCCTTGGCATTTATGTCTACGAACGAGTAATTACCGTTCGGCCCAGCAACGTAGCCCGCCTCGTACAGAAGCTCGCCAAGAATCGTGTCCTCGCCCGCCGTTGATTTGAAGGGAATCTCGCCATGCAGTTGTACGGCAGTCGCCATCAGATCCCAAGACAGGGTATAGAACTGCCTACCAGCACATAGCTACTTGGCGCTCGTATCACTGTCTGCCCATTTGAAAGAATGGCCAATAATAGTCATAGAAGTATTCAAGTGAGGCTCAATGAACCGGTGGTATGCCTCATTGGCGTTGACAAAAACGTCATCTTCGACCTTGGAGACAAGATTGTACTTCATGCCATTGCGAAGGAGGTGCTTCCAGGTCTCTATCGCACTCCGATTCTTGGCGTCGTTGGTGGGACCAAGGTCGTCGAGGACGATGATGTCGCTGTAGGTGGAGTTTTCAGACTCGATGAGGTGCTGGTACTCGGGCTTTGGTCGCGCGATGACGAAACGGGTCTCGAAGAAGCCGGATGTTTTGAACAGGCGCTGCCATGAGGAACGGATCACGGCGCGACGCTGATAGTTTTCGTAGCGCGACATAGTGGCGAGGAGCCATTTGGGATGGGATGTGTGGGGAATTGAGCTTTCTGTGATCGCGGTAATGGCATGACTTTGGTTTTGAATGGTGTGGCCGGTCTGAAGCGGTGCTACTACGCCTTCTCGAGGTCGCTGTAAATATAACAAGATGAAGATTTGCAAGAGGCACAAAACGAAATGAAAGGCAACATTTCTGTATGAATTGTTATCTGTCATGTTTCTATCTGTCCAAGAGAAGAAAGGATGGAGAACTTAAGTGCCCAATGCCTCGGTAAATCGACGTGATGGCTGAAACCCATGCGATGTGGCATAATTTCTAGCTTTACGGGCCCCGTTGGTTGTCTCAGGCCAATAGTGTATCACTTCGTCGATGTTATTCCAAGCATCAGAGATAAGACTCAATTACAATTTACTGGCTGCTGCAAGTGGGGCTGAGCTGCGGTAGGGCTACCAACTCGCGATGTGCCCCTTGCTAGACGCGACTTAATATCGCGAAAGTAGCCATATTCGGAGACACTGCCACCTTTGTTAATCAAGGTGTTCCAGTCCACCTTCAAAATGTCGGGAACAACAATTCTTCTGTCTCGAACCAGTCAATGGGATTGGATACGAATGCATAGCCTGTTGACTGAACGTAAATGAGGTAAAATGAAGCTGTACGCTATAGTTTAGGTATTCTGCTTGCGCCACTTGATTTCCCACAAACCTGGTACATATCAGTCTCTGTCCCTTCGTCGTAGAATTCCTCTTGTTGCTAAAAGTATTACCTTCAAGCGTTTGTCTTATAAGTCTGTCGCTCTGTGCTATTCCTCTTGCACTTTGCACTATGTCTGGCGACGTTGCTTATAACATCGCCACTTTTGACCCACAAGGACAATACAATTATGCAGTGGCACGTTGTGCCCATCCTCCATATTTCAGTAGGAGGACTGGTCACCACGTATCAGATTCTTCTACTAATACACGATTGCAGCTTTTGCCGAAGCATTCCCAGTGGGCTTTACCTACCATCATGTGATTCTCCTAACCGCTGGGGTGGGCACAGTCCTCTGCATAATCACATCGACAGCACTAGCATATATGCACCTGGTGAACTGGGTAAAGCCGTCTGAGCAAAAGCAGTAAGACTTCGTCCGTCAGTGCGGAAAACGCAAAAGAAAAAAAAGGCTGAAATTCTGCGTCTACAGAATCGTCCGAATCGTCATCTTTGCGCCTATCTTTGCCATCTTCAACTTCTTCTCCGTCTGGTTCTACAGGTATTCATGGATTCTTGAGCCCATCCCGGAGATTTACGAGACCTTCGCGCTAGTCTCCATGTTCTATCTTCTCGTAGTCTATGTCGCGCCAGAAGACAATGATCGTGAATTCTACTTCCAAAACCTGCAGAGACTCAAGCGGTACTCCAAAAAGCCTACGCCCAAGCATAACCGAGGGAGTCTACGATGGTTTCGAGTAAAGCACCTCCCATATTTCAATGGCACAGAGCACGCGCTGACGAGCATCCACTGTACAGGTCACATGGGTGATGGTTTTCCAGATTCTTCCCATAAATCTTATACTCAGCCTCGTCTCCTGGATATACTCTGCCGTCCAGTGCCCCCTTGACTACACTGTCTCCAATGCCGCCACCGCCATCAGCGTCATCGACTCCGTCGCCACATCTATCTGCGTCTATGCAATCATTACCTTTGAGCGGCGCATTAAAGAGGAAGCAAAAGGCCACAGAGCCGTGTGGAAGCTATGGACATTCAAAGGGACCGTCGCAGTAGTGCTCACGCAGGGTCCCCTCTTCAGTTTTCTCGCCAAATACAATTGGTGGGATCGCACCAAATATGTGTCTGTGATGGACTTTGTGATCGGTACTCCCGCATTTATGATATGCATGGAGATGTTCATTGTCTCGTTACTCTTCCTCTGGTCGTTCTCGGCCACGGAGTATATGAATATGGTTGCAAGACATCGGACCCCGAGGATCGGCATCGGTCGTGCCATCCTCGATGTTTTGGACATTAGGGACATCTTGCGCGGATGCTGGTATATGGTCAGGTTCGGATTCTGCTGCGGCAGGGGTCGGGCTATTGAACAGGAGATGGAAAAGGCAGATGGTGAGACTTCTGGGTCTACTGTTGATTTAACGCCGTTGTAGCTAGCTCGATCATGAAATTCTGTACACGTTCTATTTTCAAGGTTGCAATCCTGCGTCATTGGATGGGTGATTTTGGTTTGATTTCATATCGCATGGGGGCAATCCACAAAGGATAGATACTTTGAATGTTTTGACACGGGCCAATGTTCGGATTGCGCGAATGACTTGGCCCGGCATGTGATAGCATTGTATGAAATTCACTAGGAAGCCTGATGCTTCGAAATATTACGATAATGCACTCAGAGAAAAGGCATCTGCCGCGAAATATAGATTATCCTACTGTTTCCATTCACCTTCCGTACCACACAGAACTCATGGAGTTGCCGTCGTTTTGGGCTAGCCATTTGTTTGATCCTCTTGATTATATATGTATGACTTGCCTAGAGCGGTAACGCCGAATTTGCTCTCTTCCCATCACGACAAATATTCCCGGGTCCACAGCTGGTACTAGAGGTGCTTCTCTATTATATGTTATTGGGCTGCCAGAAGACGTGTGGCTTCATGCAATAGTGTCCTGGACTAGGTATGCAGTGCGTCTTCTTTACTCGGTGGATGCGCACCAGTCATTATGACCAGTGGCCCAAAAAGCCTTTGGATACATGTCGCGACTCTTTTACTGTAACTCGTATTTCCACCTTCGTTGACGTTGTATCTTTGCGATCTTCTCGTCTTCGTCTTCTTCTTTTTATATCGAAGTCGTGCGAAACAGAGACAGAGGAGTATTGGTAGATGTAAAAGGAAGGCATACATCCCAAAGGAAGGAGGAGTCGGGAGGCCGCTGCTTTAGCAAGGGTTGATTAGAAGTCTCGCAGGACGCAAAGGTAGTATATCGCCCGTAAGACTGATGCAATGGCTAGAAATAGGAACTCAACTCTGGAGACGTGTTGCGAACAGGCTTCACTGCTGTCCGAAGCCAAACGAGAACAGTCCGAGGGCAGTAGGGCAGAGAGCAATGGGGCAAAGTAGAGGAGGGCAAACGACAGTGGTAAACAGCAAAGCATAGCACAACGTAAGATGAAGCTCCAAGGCTGGTATTCATAAAGTAGTAAACAGTTGTGTTATGGGCGACTACATTAGTGGGATCAGATGACTAATCCGACTTCCTGGCAGGGGAAACATGTTTAGGGCACTTTAGGCCTTGCTCCGCTGCTAGACCCATCCTCCAGGCTGCGGGGAAGTCTACGGGCACCCTGTAGTTCTAACGCTTCCGAATTTACTACCTGATCGAGCTTATCCAAGATTCAAATCATAGCCATATCCAGGACTTCTCCTGTTGAACCAGACCATGACACCCTCACTCCCTTCACAGTCACCACCATCACATATAATCCTGACTCCGGCGATGCTACCATCTGCCGAGTCAGAAACTTTCCGAGACTCATCGTATTTCCACAACAAGAAATGCCTATCCTTCCCCTCTCCCAATGAAGTGCGGAATCGGGCAATGGAATCCAGCAGCTATCATCCCAACCGCCCACCCCCTGTCTCTTATCCCGAGCTAGGGCTTATAGTAAAATTTGGGATTGAAATCACCATCGCTGAAGGACAATGTCTCTGGGCTATCCGCCACTTGCTACCGTCCGTGCCTGTACCAGAACTTTATGGGTGGTGCCGTGATGGTAATCAAACGTTCATCTACATGCAACTTGTGCAAGGCGAAACACTAGAGAAGCGGTGGGATGGACTGTCGGTACAAGAAAAGCAGGCAGTATGCTTGCAGCTGAAGGAAATGGTTGCAGACTTGCAGCGTTTTCAAATAAGCTCCGAGGATCAATACATCGGTATTTCTCTCAACGTTGTCCAAGAAATGTATTGGTGGTCAGGTTCAAAGCTAAAATGGAGATCTATAGGACACATTGGACGGCAGCCGCTCCAGGATGCTATTTTTGCAAGTAGTTGCAACAATGCGACAGTGACTTTCCCGAGCGTGGCGGCTTTTCATGATTGGTTCACTACTCTTGGGATTCCTAAAAGCCAAAGAGGCTCACCTCATCTTGCGCGGCACTGGCTTCCTGATGATGTTGCTCTCTCTTTCACACATGGCGATCTCCACCCAAGCAACATCATAGTGTCTCCCAAGGAGGATGGAGTGATTCAGGTCCGTGCGATTATAGACTGGCACCAATCCGGCTGGCTGCCCTCTTACTGGGAATATTGCAAAGCGCGTTGGACTTCAAGCATTGGAGATGAGTGGGAGAAGGACTATTTACCCATGTTCTTGAAAAGGTACGACAACTATGACTACTGGGATTTTTTCGTGCTTCGCCTTGGTGTCTGAGTCCAAGTGTTGATGCACCGTAACGGCCGACATACACAAACCCTGTACCCAAGTACGAGAACCATGCCTTCAACAACGGACTTTAACATCTCAGGAAGGGTCTGGTACCTCCATCGCAGGTGTTTCATTCGGGACCTTGGTCAGCCATTTGTCAGTGCGTTGGCAAAGGCGCTTATAGAGGCTATTCAGAAATGCTGCACCATCCCAACTGAAGAGTCAGATGCCATCGAGAACCTCTACAAGGACACGATGGCAGCACCAAACAAGGACACGTTGTGGTTGAAGGAGAAAGTTTTCAGCCAAGACGCTGGAGTTTCTCAAGAGGCTTAGTGGGATCATTGAATTATTGCCAAAGGAAGGACGATAGTATCGACTGATGGAGCCGAGGAAACGCAGACCTTGACTGAGCATGACACAGAATGATGGAAAGATTTGAGTGGCGGGATGGCTGCTACTTGCAACACAGACGAGAGCAGCTCACGCAGGTGATTAAGACAGTGGTTCCCTCAATCTCTGATCAAGCTCTGGATTGCTCTGAGTTGCGTCGGAGAATCTAGAAGTAAGGGTAAATTGACATAGCCTTATGCGGAATTGCTCTACAAGCAGAAGAGCTGTTCTCAAGAAAATTCAAGGAAAAGTATCAGTAGAAAGAAAGCAAATGCTGATTCTTAGGATCAATTTAAAGAAGAACTGACTAAGGAGGCATCTACAGAGCACTGCAGCATGCAGTGTGATTAGAAACGCTGCTCTTATTGGCATTGCACGTAGTGCTTAAATTTAGTGCAGAGCGGGGTATCGATTCACCAACTTCATCAAGTCGTACTCCTCCAATCCTTGAGCTGCTGTGAAATGCCGACTTCGTTCTGGAGCCTTGTAGCGGTTTGACGGTCTCTCTTGTGGCTGGCTGAATTGCCGTATTCAGCCGCCTGACGCCTCACTGAAGAGTCTAGTATCCGCACTCCCACTCTCAGCTGCTCCACTTCTGAGTTCCAAGGACCCATTTTTTAAGGCTACACCAGGTCAATTTCAGCTTGTCGCTCAAGTTGTGGCTTGAAATCCCGTACAAGTGCAGAACTTTGTCTATATATTGCGTTGCTGCAGTCTTCTCTCCCGGCATCAAATCGTGCACTCAATCGATATCGCCAAAAAAAAAGACAACATACACTTCGAAAGTACACGTCTTGCGATACTATCCCCCTGAAGACCACGTCTTGCGATACTATCCCCTTGAAGACCACGTCTTGCGATACTATCCCCCTGAAATATGTCCGCCATGGCTGCCAACCACCGAGAAATCTTTCTCATAGTATACAATTCGCCGCTATTTCCTGCCCATTGGGCGATATTTATCCCCACAACAGCCAACCACGATCTCGGCAAAGTTATTCATGCCACTGGTGATGTTCTGAATGGCTTTGCTTTGGAATTCAAGAGAGGCTACGATCTCTCAGCTACAAGCCGCAAGAAAACCCTGATACCTCTTTGCACAGTCGACAGTAAATATGTTATCGATGGGCCAGCAGACAGAAGCACCGACCAAAAACCTATCGACCACATTGAGAGTATTGCTGCTACCATTCCTGCGCCAGGAAAAACCCTGAAAGCGGCAAAATCTGCGGTGGGTACAGGGTGAAATCTCTTGGCTGATAACTCTGGCTGACGAATGATGATTCGTGGACAGGATGCCGCCAAGGTCCAACTTCAAAATTGCCAGACTTGGCTTAAGAAAGTTGTTGAAGCTTTGATCGCGGCGGGAATCTTTCCGGCGGAAGCTCTTACAGTAATTGATGGAGCTCCGAAGAATTGAGATGTTGAAGTCCGTTGTTCAAGGGATGGTTCTCGGTCAAACCTTGCGTTATGAGTGTACTTGGGTACAGGGTCTGTGCAGGACCGCAGTTCGAGGAAATTACGCAAGATCAGCAGTCCTCGGTAGACCTGACCGTAAAACACGAATCATGTAACGCTGTGTTTGCTTTTGATTCAGAATGAACCAACCAATGGAAGTGCCGCGATTAGACCTTTGATGATCCGTATGCGCCTTCGCATGCTCCTATTGAGACCACCTCGGTATGCTTTGCGTCCACCATCCTTTGACATGTTGCTGAAAGCCTTGTGGCTCTTTGAATAATCTATATAGCTCTCACGTGCATGTTGAGAACACATTTGACCTCTCCTATATTTGTGCACTGAATATCTATGCTTGTCGAGGGTGTTTTTGTTCCAAAACAAGGGACTAGACCGTATATTATAGATTTCACGTCTTGATCATGGGAGCTGCTAAATACATCTACATTGCACGTGGCTTTGGTCGTCCAACTAATGCTTGTCAGGTTCTGTGGGCTTGTTGATAGCACAAAGGCTCAAGAAGGCATCTTGCAGCTCACATGGCTCTTGAAATTATCTAAACGCGCACGACAACCAGAAAATACTGACGAGAATCATTGGTGGTCATTTGGTCGGGCACTAATTGTACAGTTTTTGAGCGTGGACTTTACTTCAATTAACGCCCACGAGACTGGTACTTTGGCACCTATCGGTCGCAGTCTCCCTTTTCAGACAGCTTGCCGGAAGGTATCAGTAGCAATATTTTCCGGCAAGCTGTACTTCATTTAGTGTGTGCAAAGATGCTGACCACAAAGAGGCAATTGGGCCTTCTCCGCACTGTGATACTTGCATTTAATACGAGATCTCTTGCTCTCTACGCTCACCCAACTAGTAATCCCACTAGTCCAGTGAGTGCCCATCCTGCACTCAGCGCAATGAGTATACGACGCAAATCGTTGCTCTTCCTAATTCCCTCATTGAAACCGGTCACGAAAGGCACCTGAGCTTTCAATCTCCAAAAATTCGTGATATGCAAGTAAGCGGCGGCAGTGGTGGCTACATTGAAGAATGGCAAGAGCGGTGATACACTTGGGCGAACGAAGACCGTGACCGACGATACGGTCGAGAGAAGTATCTGCAAAAGATCAGGAAATCTACCGCAACCTATTCCACACGTGAAGAGAGAATGGTGTCACAATCTACTTGCTTGACACGCTATTTTTTCGTAAACGGAATGACAACGTCGCTTCAAAAGGGGCGGATGAGCATGATCAAGCTGACTTTTGCTTGAGATTAACACTGGTCGGAATCGAGACACTGCAAGCCTAGGAGAAATGGATACGTACTGCGGCAGCCCCGCTGGCTTGGGTGACTCGGGTTTTATAAAGCTCGTGAGCCACGGTATTGGAGTGTTTGGCCGCCTTTTCGGTCCTCTCTTCGTATTGTTGAAGATTTGTTATGGCGATATACGACTTCTGGGCTGCGTATAAGGAAAGGATTGCCAGAACTGGTGCGAGGACCGTGGTTGAGAATAGAGCCATCCTTGGTTCTGGCTTGCTCTCAAAATCAAATGAGTCTATTCAAGACAAGTCGAGCGACCTTGATCTCCAAGTCGAAGTGGAAGACAGGGCAGAGCACGGGGCATGAGGCATCATGACATACCGATTATGTAAGCACAAACATTCTACGCCCGCTTCGGCCCGCTGCCTCAACTGCACAAAAGCTACTTCTACTTAGGCTTTAGCCTCATTGCACTTAGCGCAAGATATTCGTCGAATCCCGCCCATGGACAAGAAATCAACAAAATATTATATCCAAGACTTAAAGCCTTTCCACATAGCTAATCTACATTGTTCCTTTGCGCAGCTCTATCGCTGGTCAATACAGATGCCACAATAGATAATCTTCCACTACAGTATTGTTTGTTCAATCATATCTGCCACTGGAATACAGCATCTTATGACAGACACTCCGTCAAGTCAAAATAGCAGGAGGCAGGCAGATGCAGAGATCCTATCGCGTCATCTACCATCTGGTTATACTGCGGAGCCTGATGTAGTATCCAGTGACATTGGTAATGCCTCCACGTCTACTCCAGATCTTGTAGCGTCATCAGAACGACAGGACTCATTGAAGCTGCAAGGCGGTGATGTTCATCGGGAACTTTTCAAAATTGAAGCCAGAGCGAAGCTGTCACAGAGGTCTAATACCTTTGCACATCCCAGCATACGCAGGTCCAGCACCTTTCGTCCCCGCGAAGATGACATCACTCCTCGTGACCAGCTGGCTCCAGGTGGATTCCGCCGTCAATTCATCCAGCGGCAGCAGCGAAGACTCAATAGCTTCGCGGCTCCAGTTACAAAGAGCTTCGTCTCATTTCTCGACCTTTACGGAAGCTTCGCAGGTGAGGATCTCGCAGAGTCCGAAGACGAATCCACTATAAACGATGCCGAGGACGAGGCCGAAACACAGCCTAGCGAGACGAGACCTCTACTCGGCAGACGCAGAAGTTCACGAAGAGTAACAGAGCAGGGTGATGCAGGGACCTCCAAGACTTTCTTGACCTTGCTGAAGGCGTTCATTGGCACGGGTATTATGTTCCTCCCAAAAGCTTTCAAAAATGGAGGCATTCTCTTTTCTTCCATCACTCTAATAATGGTCGCTTCAATATCTTGTCTATGCTTCCATTTGCTCTTACAGTGTAGAAAGCGGTATGGTGGTGGCTATGGTGAACTTGGCGCGGCGATCGGAGGCCCAAGGTTCAGAGTCTTGATTCTCAGCTCACTCACCATATCACAGTTGGGCTTTGTCTGTGCCGGCATCATCTTCATAGCGGAAAACCTCTTCTCTTTTCTAGACGCTGTGACATCAGATCATACCACCCCTCTAAGCACCAATGCTTTGATAGGACTACAACTCATCGTACTCATCCCATTGGCGCTGATACGTGACATGTCTAAATTGGGGATACCAGCTGCATTGGCCGATATCTTTATTGCCATTGGGATAGGTTACATCTGGTACTACGATATCGATGAGCTCTCCAAGCACGGCATACATGAGACCGTCCAGCTGTTCAACCCTCGGGACTTCACATTGACCATTGGTTCCGCAATTTTCACATTCGAAGGCATTGGGCTCATACTTCCTATCCAATCCTCAATGGCGCGGCCTGAAAAGTTTTCTCTCCTCCTCTACATCGTCATGTTCATCATCACGATTGGCTTCACGTTAGTCGGCGTACTCTGCTACGCTACTTTCGGCTCTAAAACAAGTGTGGAGATCATCTCCAATTACCCTCAAACTAGTAAGCTGGTCAACGCGGTGCAGTTCCTCTATGCCATGGCTGTCCTCGTTGGCACACCAGTACAACTCTTCCCTGCCGTGCGCATCGTCGAGACTAGGATCTTTGGCAAAGGTACCTCAGGAAAGCGGTCTTCGGCGACAAAGTGGAAGAAGAATGGCTTTCGTGCCGCCATCACCGTCTTTTGCGCAGTCGTGTCTATTCTGGGTGCCAGCGATCTCGACAAGTTTGTAGCGCTCATTGGCAGCTTTGCATGCGTGCCGCTGGTGTACATCTACCCTGCGCTGCTGCATTACAAGGGGATTGCGGAGTCGCGTTGGGCAAAAGCTGGTGATGGCGTGCTAATGGCAGTAGGGGTTGGGGCTATGGTGTACACTACTATCATTACAGTGACCAGATGGATTCAAGAATGAGTGAAGGGTACAATAGGTCTCGAATCGTGGCGCAAGATTAACGACTTTCATCCGCTATTTCTTGCTCCTTTGCGCAACTCAAGACCTTATCCTCGTCCTTTGCCGACGTCTACAAACGCTAAACAACCTCGAATTCTACCCCATCCCTCTCAACCACCATTGCGAGGTCTTTAGGATTCTCACCCGCCTCCGTTCCCAGATTTTCCTCATCCACTCCCCTTTCCCTCCACTGTCTCAAGCGCTTCCCCCTGAACTCATTTTCCAACCCACCAAAACCCCACCACCTCGTTCCCAACCCTCGAGCATTAAACTTCACAACATACCTCTCGCCCTTCACCAGCCCAGCTTCCGTGAGTGGATCCAGCGGTATCTTATGCCTAACGCTTGCGCAAGGATCACCAGCTCGCGGCGACGGAACCGTCAAAAATCCCCACGACTCCCCCAAATCATCAGCATTCCATACATACTGCGGTCTCGAATTAGGATAAAGCTTAATAGTCTTCCTTCTCTCTACCCCTACATTCTCTACCGGCCCCACCGACCCAAAGTTGGCTACAGCAACAGATACTATATCATCAAATGAGCGATTAAACAGCGATGACAGCGGATTCAGGTGCGTGGCCACCGTAATTAGGGAATTGGGACGCGGGGTCTTGAGAACGCGCGCCTGCACGATGATTGCGAATGTCATTTCGGGGCTTAGGGGAAGACGAAGTGTGGGTGTTGAAGTGGTGAGGGTGAGGCCGATGATCACGGTGGGGTTTGGGTTGCTTTTGGAGGGGAAGAGTTAGTTTGAGGATGAGGTTTGAGGGTTAGGTAGGGGCGTACGTGTGGAAGAGACTGCCGTCGCCTCGGGAGGACATGGTGGGGTTTGTATGTTGTTTGTTTGTTGTGTATATACGTATGTGTATGTGTCAGTGTGGCGCAATGGACGAGGTTTGTGTAATGAAAACAGAAGATCCGAGGATTATGGGACTTATTTATTGCGGCATGTAGAAACTTGGAATAGAGTACCATGTGTAGCTTGGTGGTGTGGATATATATAAGTAGTACAGTCATCAAACGCTTACTGTTGCTAGCGCGTTTCATACGCTTCGTTTACCATGAGTGCTTGGGGGCTTTTCGGTCTTGTTTCGCGAATCCGACAATTGTTATTTGGGGTCTGTATTTGCCTATCAGAATTACTCATCTCTCGGCATTCCGTGTAATACTGAATTGAAGAGAAGACTCGTTTCATGACATCTTGATAAGGCTTTGATTCGGTAATGACTGTCTTTACTAGGGTTACATGTGATTGAGACGACGCTTGAAATTTACACCCGGACCGATATACAGTCAAGTTTGATTTAGCAGACACCATTCTAAAGGCATATCAAGTCTTCTCGAGGTCTCGAGACGCACTCCGGAGTTCACGACGCACCATCGATCTGAGTTTCAGTATGGGATAGGGTGACCGCAGAGAGTCGCAAAGAAATTCTCTGTTGGGAAATCAGACACACTCATTGATTTGGGAAAAAAGTAGGACTGCAATAACATACCTGTTGCCGCTCCAGCATAACTTTCAGCGTTATAGTCAGGTCTTCCCAATGAATTGTTAGCCTGCCATTCGACCAAAAAATCACGCGCTCCTCTCAAGGAGATCCCGCCCTGCAAGTCATCCGTTCCGTGGACACCGTCGTCGTCTGCTTCAAGTCCGGCAGCCGTACCAAGTGTATCCAAGTGTGTGAGCTCGTGTAGGATGGTATGACCTGACTAGATTTAGTTCTCACATTGCCCTGGGATGATGCGGGGGACTTACCTGCTGTGGAGTAATCGTTCGAATGGAAGGTCGAGCTGCACCATCCTGAAGTGCTATTGTCGCGATAGGGTACGCCTGGATTTGGGCCTCTGAATTCGTCCTATAGGAAGAATTTTGTCGCACGAACCTTGAAGGCCGTGGCCTGTGCCTGTTTTCATCATTGGCGAGGAATAATTGCAACAATTCAAGATCGAAAAACCTGTAGCCATTCTCCCCCCTGTTACCTCCCGATATACAATATATCGATCTGTCCATTGCATCCATAGACATAGCTTCATATAGAAAACAGGCCGGAGAGGTCATTGAATCCAGAAATGCTCGATGCATCAACAAGCGCGGCTCCTGATATTAGAACTTTCCAACCTTCAAATTACAGACAGCGAACAGCCATACATCCTATCATAGCAAACGTCCTCAACCCACAACTCAATAACTCATCGAAGACGCGACAGAACCTTTTTTCGCTTAAAAGACCCAGCATCCCGTACCACTACTTCTTGAAAAGAGAAAGCCAGCTTAGGCGTATCGTGCAGAATACATGCATACATACATGCACACCCGAACCTCTAACAGATGAGCGGTGAAGTTCCCAAACATGAACAACTGCCAGGACATCAAACAAAACAACCCCGGCCGAGTACTCCGTACACTCACTCAATACCAACAACGCTACCCAAGGCCCTTTCACATCGGTACTCCCCACCGGAGGTCTTTGCGCACAACCACAAAGACCAAGCTATTGATTGAGAATAGTCAATCTCTAGGATCTACCAATAATGTCGGATAGCGACTCCATCTCCTAT
>JASZXT010000681.1:0-14052 GCA_035521555.1 Lecanoromycetidae sp. Uapishka_2 | reverse complement strand
GTTCTGAGGGGGGCCGATGGTAGAGCTGAGGGTGGGGATGATGCCGGCGAAGAAAGCGAAAAGAGCGGGTAAGAGACGCATTGTGACGGAGAACTGGCGGACTGAGATATGGGCAAAGACTGCTGGATCGATTGAAGACTGTAATGTGTCTCGGTATGTAACGATATGTATGGAAGTGATGTTGGAGTGGATATTGAAGAAAGGAAGAATGGCAGAGCTTGTTGCCCTTTCATTTCCAAAAATTAGTAGACGCTAACAAAGCTGACAAGCCTGGAAGGCACGATCTCGATGTGACAGATGCACTACCAGTCCATTCCAGCCGTGAGCATGGAGCTCCACTTAGTAGGTACTGAGCAACATGTATGACGTTTTCCACTCAAGTTGAGCAATCATGTGCTCAAGACCCCCGAGGCAATTGTCAAAATATTAAGTAGCAGAGCTGAACGACAGCAACAACAATAATGCATTACCGAAAAAAGGCGGCAAAATCTGTTCAAGTCGCCCTTAGAAATTCATCAAATCCATGCACACTAGATACAGCACCGCTCCAAAGATTGCCAGAAAGCCCAACGACCGCGCCACGAGCCGGGTTACACGCCTACATTTGGCAACGTCGATGAAATGGCCAGTAGCGAGTGACTGCCACTTTGGTGGCAGAGGAAGAAAGCGCCGTCTTTCCCGAGGAGGAAGGAGCGAGGGGAAGTGTGGGTTGAATATGATGTGAGTAGTACATTTTCTAGGTTTCAGGGTCTGAAGCTGGAAATGTGTGGTTTACTATAAGAGAATGTTGAGTGCGTCATTTCGCAGGTTCCATAAATCAGTGCATTGAGTCAGAAAAGGTTGGTCTTTAAGGTCGCTTACCGCCGCAACGAAGTAACAGTTGCTGCAGTCTTGGAGCTTTACTGTAGGGTAGGTGCCGTGGATGTGAGCGCTGAGGATGGCGGACTCTGCGCGCCTTGGTGCCATTGATAGGGTTCTTACCATTGTTAATGGCTTGTGTGATGCTTAGCAGAGCTCTTTCCGAATTACTGCAATTGCTACCCTGCAGGTGAATTGTAGCTTGACTGATTGATATGGAGGCGCCTCGTACCTGGCCGACAGCAATGTAGTATGGAGATCTTGGGGCCTCAGATCGCTATGTGCTCGAATGTCGCTTCTAGGTTCGCTTGGTGATTGATTCGGAGGATTGGCACTCGTTGGTGCAGATCGTCAAAAGATTATTTTGCCGTCTCATTCTGGGATCGATCATGCAGGTAGACTACTAAGAGCCCCGACAGGATCTGTCCATTTGGCAGCTCATATGGCAGATCTCTGGGGCATTATCGTAGCTCGACAAGACACTGAAGGACCTACACAATGTGGTCTTGGGGGGATAACATAAAGGCTTCAAGTTGTTTCAACCTTGATCGAATTCCGGAAACCCTAGCCTTCCTCCGCCACTATTTCCATGCTCGAACTTCAAGAGCAAGCGATCAACACCGCCTCCCGCCCAAGGCACAAAACCATCCTGCCCCGCTCTTCCCGTCGACCCTCTGAAGCCTCGTTTCTCAGGGCGCGCATTATCAATGACACGTAAAGTCTCAATCAGACCTTGCACGCAAGCTGCGACCTTCTGGCGAGATGTGTGTAAATCCTCTACTAGCCGCTGTTCTTCCTTAGCTAGATTGCTCACAACAGACTCCAACCCAATACCTGTCTCAGCATCCAAGCTCTGCTGGATGGTGTTGAGGCGCTGCATGAGAGCGGAGAGATGGTCTATGGACGTCAAGAGGCGACGTAGTAATGCTGTAAAATCTGAATCATGAAGTAAAAGCGCATTCTCAAGAGAAGACAGGTAGCGTCTATGTGCCTGCATTAACGTCTCGGGATCGTGGGGCACTTGAGATGATGTATCATTGCTTGCGCGCGAGGACGTTGGCCTTGAGGCCATGGGTCTTCCAGCGGAGCCAATGGATGACATGAGACTTACGTCTCCCGCCGGTGTTGGCGGTTCCAGCTTGGGCACGAGCCATGAGTGGAAGGTCGTCCAAGAGCTCTTCACCACTTCGCCTTGGAAGTACTCTCCGAGCTCGGCCAAGAGGAAAGTAGCAGAGCCTATAGTGGCCCATATTGGACGCATTGTTTTTGAGCGTCGACCAGACCTAGCTCTTGTCCGGGCAAGAGCATCCAGTGCCTCTCGCTGACTCACAGAAGTGGGGCACTTTGGTGATGGGTGCTCGCGGCGGAGGACAGATAGCAAGAACAGCTTACTGAGTCTGAAGTGAGCCCTTCGAATGGCTAGCAGGTAGCTATGAATGTGAGAGTAAGTATCGACATCTTTATTGGTCAGGAAGAGGTCCAATGGAGATGGCACTTGAAAAGTGAGAGTGGTCGACGAGGGCAGCAAAAGATCGTCAAAGACCGTAGATGCTCTGATTCTAGTACCTCCGGGGACTATAAGGTCTGCATCAGGCGACTTGATAGAGAGCCGTATGATGTCACGAGCCTGATCAAGCTCTTCGTCGACGTCGTCGTCGTCGTCGAGGCTCTGGAGCGAGGCCAGTGCAGTCCACGTCCGAGCCAATACGGCAGAGACCTCGCCCTCCTTGATAGTCATACTGGCCAGTGCAGTTTCCAGGCTTTGCTTAGCCTTGCTGGCTTTGTTGCCTTTGTCTTTTGATGTTAGGCGCTCATCGGCTGCAGTAATTAGGGCGATAGAAAATTCGCCGCGCTCTAGGAGAAAGAAGTCTTTGAGAATTTGTAACATCTCTAAAACTTTTGACATAGGTAGCAGCTTTTGCAATGCATTCTGAGAAAGTGAAAGACGAATTGCTGCGATTGCTGCGGCGAAGCTAGCAGGATTAAAGGGAGATTCCAAAGATGAGAGATGTGCCAAGTGAGTTGGAAGAAGAGATATGTCGGGAGCGAGGATATTGAAGCCTTTTCTCATAGGAGACTGCCTCTCTCGAATGTGGTTGAGTGATTTGCCGATGAAAAGTATCGATTGTGCTGTTTCTTTTGTGACAAAGGAAGGAACCAAAGTATCTTGTATGCCATAGACGTTCATCATCTTTGACCCTACACTGCTATCTTCGCTCCGTGTGATGAAGAAGTCTGCAGCTCCTATGACTGGGTGTCTCCCATACAACACCCACGTAGAGACCTGTTTCAACCATGCCATCTCTGCCACTCTGACGAGATGCAACGACAATTGTTCAATTTCGGGGTATCCAGTGTGAGTAGCATCTCTCAAATTCTCTATGAGTTCGGCGGCCGTACATGGCTCTTTGCTTGACCCTCCTGGTAGCAGAAGACCTCGTGAAGGCGGCGCCTGGATGAACTGAACGACTTCCCATAGCCATTCTAGCTTTCTTGCCCAGCCGTCAAAAGCCCCCACAATAGCGGACAAAGGCACGATGTTGTAGGCTCCCACAAGATTTGCATCTGCCTCCAGGATGTCTCTCTCCACCTCCAATATTCTCCTCTGAAACGCTGCTAGATGCGTGGCGACGATGGCAGCAGAGACAGCTCTGCATACAATTGACGGGTGGGAAGACGAGATTGTTGAAGCATTGCTTCGGATGTTCTTGTGTCTTTCGCCAAGGTCTTGGGCGAGAGTCTGTAACAATGCCCGCTCTGCTGGGGAGAGGAGCGACTGGAATGGGCTATCTGTATCGCCGATTTTACCGTGTGTGGAAAGCAGAGGCGATGGGTGGCCACTCAGGCTGAGAAGAATCTCATGAAGCATTTTGTGACATTGCAGAATTCAACGGGCTCGATATGAAGC
Source organism: Lecanoromycetidae sp. Uapishka_2 (assembly GCA_035521555.1). Lineage (NCBI taxonomy): Eukaryota > Fungi > Ascomycota > Lecanoromycetes > Lecanoromycetidae sp. Uapishka_2. Next base: position 10,286 of record JASZXT010000681.1, on the reverse strand, counting down.
CCATCGTTCACGAGGTATTCGAGGTACTTTATCGCGCGTCTCTGACACGCCAAGATTTACAGCACGTGACTCTCACTCTGGAGGCTCTTAGAGTATTTGTCAAGTATTTATTTCATTCCATTCGTTACAATGAAGACAATGACCTTATCCTGAGGCAACAGCACCGCTAGATACAAAGTTCACTAGACCATTCTTGGACTTGCTTTCCTACGTGTGTCGAATGTATGCTGGACGATAGCAATCGCTGTGCGCAATACGCGGGTTGCCGTCCTCGGAATTGCGGACAATCCGAGGAACGACACGGCGGTGGGAGTGAAAGCTTGGTGCGCAGTCCCCATAGCCACGGGCAGGTGATACGCGACGCTTTCCAGCAGCCTTTCCTTGCAACACTTTCGCATGACTAGACTTCTGAGGCGCGCTACCCTGATCCTCCTCAAAGCGTCGCTTCGTCCCCCCAGACCCCTTCTCCGCAATCTTTGTAGTCTCCTTCAGGGTTGCCTTCAGCATGCCCAGTATTCCTTCAGTATGAACCCCTTTGATCATGGCTTGTGCGTCTACGTCACTATCTGGATACTGCTGGAAGGCGATGTGTGTGAGACAATTCTCGGTGGTATCACGGAGAAATTTTGCGGCCGTTGTACGCTCGAGACTCTTGGGCGATGTGGCATCGAAGTCGCTCTGTGCTTTGAAATACATGTCGAAAAGACGATTCATCTTAGCATCGTCAGGGCCTGACATCAAAATATCCTTTCGAAGCGTGTCTCCAGTCCAGAGATTACTATTGCAAGGACGTATAGCTCCAACATCGCTGCTAACGAAGCCAGAAGTGCCGTCATAAGGGTGCCTGGGGTTTGTAGATGTAAGGGTCGCACTGGTGACAGCACGATGCTGCGTAAGCGGGCTTGCTGAAGACATAAAAGTTTCGCCATAGACCTCTGAAGTCATCATAATCAGTTTGACGGCGTAAGGAGATCACTCATAGGCTCGCACATACTACTCATAATGTAGTCCCTGGTCTGCAGCGCGGTTGCGAGCACTTGAGCCTTAGTGTCATCGGTCGCAGCGCTGATACCAAGGATTTCATCAATGTAGATCTCGACTGCCGCAATATGATCTTCGTTGTCCATGAGAATTTTGAAAGCTTTCTGACTTGCGGTGATCTCACAATTGGAAAGATCCTGAGACCGACGACTGATGATGGTGAACTCGTGACCTAGGGCTTTCCAGAACATGGCCTTGAAATCAGGATCCTCGGACATCTTTTGGACGACAGGATGCAGGACTTCTAATCCACTATAATTGCTAAGAATGGCTTGAACAATGGCATCATTGCTTTCATTAAATGACCGTGAAGAAGACATGGCGACAGGAATGTCCGAACTTGAGGTGAGCCGACGTGGTTCGAGCGTGCTTTAGCAACACACGGATGTGTTAGGTGTTCCTGTATATTTCAGATGAATGTGGTAGCAAAGTGAGCTTTCAAGTTGAGCTAAATTTGCATGCGAGCAATTTGAGACTATGATGAGAGAGCTGCATGAAAAAAGCGTTGATGGCATGAGGTTGTGAGTTTGCAAGATACTCAAAGCGAGACTTGTCGTTTGAAATGAAGTGTTGTGAGCCCCTCAGGTATTGTGGACGTGTACTCAACGTCCTGTGCCGGTGACAACAACGCGACTTAGCATGTCTTTCACTTTTATCGATGACAGATACGGGATCCTGAATAGTCAATATCGTATTATAATGGTCAAGTTAGATTGCATTCGTTCTTGGGTAAAATGAACCTCGCGCCAAATAATAGCCGTAGCTTAACCTATAGCCTTTAGAGGATGGCCTAAATCTCTTCGATCATTGCGTCCTGCTCCATACTCAGTTGTGATGCTCAGGCAGTATCAATCTTCATGTGCCATCCATATCATCATGATTTCGCATCCCTTGTGTGGACAAAGGAGCACGCGTTCATGCTTCTAAGGGTTCTGCATCCAATCAATTGTGTAAGCTACCCTTCGGGAAATTGGGTGCTCCTACCTGGACCTCTCGTTCTGATTGGAGTATTACTGAAATCATAAAGCCATAGCTAGTAAGAAAACTATGATAGCTTGGATCGCCATATCGTCAATTCCGGGGATTGGATACAAGAAGAAAGCAGCCATGGTCAGCCAACTGTGTTCATGATGCACTCGAAAAGCAGAGATACAGCTGACTTGATAGCACTCCAAAATCAACACGCCATCATTCTGCATGAGTGACCCAAGTAAAACCTTCAACACCCGAATACTGACAAATTTCTGGCGAAGCATCAAACACTGTTTGCAGCTCAATACTGAAGGTCAGCGTTGATGCCAATCATACAGTATGGATATTCCTCACCATTGTGTACTAGTCGATTTCCTCCATCAATGATCAAGACAAAACGGCCAAAACGATTGACCGTGTCGAGGATGAAAATTAAGCAGCGGTCCTGAAGCTTCTCACTTATGACGGGATATGTACCAACGATGCGAGCATCAAACGAATCCGGACCAGCAGCCTATCAGTCTGACAGCTTATCAAGCGCGGAGATAGACAAGGGCATGGACGATGTACTAGGTAGACATAATAGAAGATTCAGCAAGAAAGACCATGCTGGAAGTCGAGATGCACCACAGTGGGTTTCGCGACTAGATATCCTCAAAGATAGTTTACCAAGACCCAGAGGCATAGCAGCATGGAAGCGGCCAAACGACCATAGCTCGGGCCACCTTCATCCACGCTGATCACATCGGATCACGCAAGCAAGACATGCGCGGGCTCGTATTGTGGAAATGGCTGATAGCAGCGTGAATAGGAAGAATGATGTCCTCAAACAGTGCTGGCAGAAAAGTGGGTCTTGAGGATGATAGTATCGTGAAAGATGCTGTCGAACTGACAAGAACCTAAATCCAGCCTTTGCAATTGGCATACCGCGCGACTGGAATACACAACCCATGGTATCATGAGCGATCGTTTGCAAGTCACGGCATGATGGATATACCGATCTCAAGGCATACAGTGACGCAGAAAGGCTGCTCTTTTCAATCAATCGTCCAAATTATAGGAATAGGCTACTCAAAAATATATCCAAATTAGCTCGAGATGTCACTCACATTGCATCGCCCCGCCGATGGAGAACGAAGCCAACGAGTACAGATACACGCAGAGTGACAGGCTTAGGACATCATCTTCCACGGTCAAACCTTCGTCGTTGAAATGTAGGAGGGTCCTTCGGCCGTCGTTGAATTTGGGAAGCACGTGAGTATATTCTAGCGCCTTGTCTCTTCTATTGGAGATAAGCAAAGTTCGCAAGAGAGCTAGAAAAATGCACCTTTTTCTAGACATGGAGTCCACATAAGTAAAAAGTACTCAATGGAATAGTCAGGATGAGAAGGTCTCAGAGCACCCAGCCGCTAGTCCAAATACAGACCACAGTATCAGTGGCAAATCCATGCATTGTCAGCCGATTTCGGCAAGAAGCTCTAGACAAACAACCACCATGCATCTTGACACTACATTACAATCCCAACGTATTCTGGAAGCATCGCAATAGCAATGGCTTCCACGACCACCACCGCTCTCGAAGAGCCCGTCCAAATGGACCTTTCCGCCCCTCTCAAAAACACCCCAAACCTCATAGCCCCCGAGCCTGAACACTGCCCTGGCCCAGAATCCAAACTTGCCGGCCAAGGCTCCGCCTGCGACACATGCCCCAATCAGAAAATTTGCGCCTCCACGCCTAAAGGCCCTGACCCAGACATCCCACTTATAACATCGCGGCTCGCTGGCATCAAACACAAGATCCTAGTCTTGAGTGGGAAGGGAGGTGTGGGGAAATCTACATTCACGACTATGCTCGCTCATGCATTCGCTAGGGATGAGAATAGTACAGTGGGGATCATGGACACGGATATCTGTGGCCCTTCGATACCGAAGATGATGGGTGTGGAGACTCATACGATACAAGTTAGCAGCTCGGGGTGGGATCCTGTTTGGGTTGCAGACAATTTGAGTGTGATGAGTGTGCAGTTCATGCTGCCGAATAGGGATGATGCGGTGATTTGGCGGGGGCCGAAGAAGAATGGGCTGATTAAGCAGTTTTTGAAGGATGTGGATTGGGGTGAGCTGGATTATTTGCTTGTGGATACGCCGCCGGGGACGAGTGATGAGCATTTGAGTGTTAATTCGTATTTGAAAAAGTCTGGGGTTGATGGCGCGGTGGTGGTTACGACGCCGCAGGAGGTCAGTCTGTTGGATGTGCGTAAAGAGATTGATTTCTGTCGGAAAGCGGGGATTAGGGTGTTGGGAATAGTGCAGAATATGTCTGGGTTTGTGTGCCCAAATTGCAAGCATCGGAATCGGATATTTAAGGCTACAACTGGGGGAGCGAGGAAACTGGCTAAAGAGACGGGGATACCTTTTTTGGGAGCGGTTCCATTGGATCCGAGGATAGGGATGGCTTGTGACTTGGGAGAGAGCTTTTTTGATGCATATCCAGACAGCCCGGCCTGTGCAGCATTGCAAAGAGTCGTAGAAAGAGTGCAAGAAGAGATTAGGATACGGCCGGACGATTCATGAGTGACAAAACGGCGTCCTTCAGTAGGTACTGAATATTACTAACAAGGCGTTGGGGCTTGAGGCGTCCTGCATTTACAAGAGGCGAGCATATAGTTGGCGTCGGTTATTAAAGAAGTGCCAAAGGTGACATGTTTTCTAAGAGAAGGATGTGAAAGTTATACCCAAAGGCATTGTGGTTTCGTAGAGCGATCAATAGTCGACGCTCATCTACCCAATAGATAGCCGGTCATACTACGACGCGTCTCTATACACTTCACTCCTCCTGAGTGCATATCTGGTCGAAGGAGTATGCCAACTCCTTAGAGTCATTATGTCCGCCACTATTTGCACTTGTCGCCCGATGACTGGGCAGATACCCACCCTCTATGGACATGGTTTAACGCATTCCCTTACGTAAATCTCGCTACTCTTTCTTGACTTCATCCAGCGGTTCATTCAGCTCTACGAAGTAGCTACATTCGACTCAATTGCAATTGGAAGCAGACTAGCGACCGCATTATCGCCACCATTCAACTGCAGGGTCACATTCCCGGTTGTATCACCCGCGACATATCCAACGCAGCCATCAGTATTATTGACGGCATTGTCCCCCCCAGCACACACACCACTCGTCGGCTGCAGTGGCTGTGCTTTGAAGATCTCGATCTGAAAAGTCGGTGGCAGTGGTAGAGCCGTGCCCACATCCACGAGGGTCGAGTTCGAAGAATCTTGGCTACATTAACAACTTCAATCTAATACTGAAAGTCAGAGCACTTACCTTGTTCGTTATGCGAACTCAGGGTTCCATTACTCGCAGAGAGAGGTCTTGCAGAAGCCATCCCGCCCAGCCCAGGCGAATCCGCACCATCGAGACAGGTATTCAATAAGATATCAATAGCCGATCTCAGCGTATCCCATCTGCATTTATGCCATTCTTTGCTTGTGACTTCGATCCTACAATTTCCTACCATGTCCAAGTCAGCCAGTTGATCCTTAGTATATATATTTCAAATGCAGCGCGGAGTATCCCTCATACCAACTTGACGCCCCAGCACCTTCCCCGGCCCTACAACCACATTCGATTCCCCAATGAAACCGAAACTCGCGTCTTCGCAATCTCGACCGCGCGGTGGGGAATTTTGGCCGTAGCAGCGGTAGTCGACGTTTTCGGGGATGGAAGTTGTGACGTGTCTATTGTCCCACCATGCTTGGCTGGTGCCGACTGTGAGAAGTTGAGGTGAGCGTCGCTGCTTCGCGAATTGAAAGCTGAGATGGGGAGGGGGGGGGGGGGGGGGCTACCTTGCATGCGCTCGTATGTCTCTTTCAATGCGTTAATGAGAACGATAATTTTGTTCTTGCTGGATCGTAAGGTCTTGGTCGGGATAATTTCTTCGAGACCTCTTTGAATTGCTTGGTTTACGTGTGGGTCTGTGTCGCCGGGGCGTAGGCGACCGCGTTTTGGGGAGAGTTGGACTGTGAGGAAGAGTGGTGCATCTGGGGTTGATCAGCTGCGGCTTTTCGGGTCCTTGATGGAGATGTAGAGCTTACTGTAGCCACCGGGAAGCTTATCAAACTTTGAGATCCCATAAACAGTATTAGCGAGCTTGTATGTTATAAATCCTGCTCGTCCGTTGTTGTCAATGATACACGCATTGTTGATTCGCGTCACCAGCTGTCGCAGCGTAGATTTCCTGATCTTGACAGAGACATCGGTCGTGGATCGCCCAGCTAAATCCACCGAGATGACGCAGGAAGGTTGCGCTGTTCGACGCTGTCATTAAAATCGCTCGGCTGCTGTCTGTGAGATGTTCTTGCGACCTACTTTCATCGTCGTAATAGAATTCCGGTACGACAAAAGCATCTTGCCCAGCATACTCCTTGTGCGAGACATACTTCAGGAACTCTCGGCTGTCTGGCACGTCGTCTATGGCTTTCAGACATTGCTGCGAGTCGAGACCTTCGCCGTAGGCGCCATTGCATTCGAGGATATCTGGGGGTTTCGGGTATGGACCTGCACTAACGTCCGAAAGATTGAAGTTTGATAGATCGAGGTCAACGGTGCCTTGTGCGTGGCTCAAGGTTGATAGTAGTGCTTCGACGAGACATGCAATGAGGAGTAGGGGATACATTGTAAGATAAAATGCGGCAGCTTGAAGAGAAAGAGACCATGTTCGAAATGGAATATCACGGCCTCAGGTAAAAAATCACCAATGCCTTGGACCACCCACCTTCGAGCCATGTTATAAGAGAAGGGTGCTTCAATTGTTGCGTGGTGGCGCCGCGACGAAGTAAGGAAGAACAGCGCGTGGGTGTATAGCTTCATCTTCAAACAGATGCAAGCGCGTAAGAACGGTCTAGACTCGCTTTTGATGCGCAAAGCGGCTGCGAAGAAGACATCGGGAGTTTTGCAACGAAAATAGCAGCAGAAATACCAGTCGCTACAGTTGGCGACCCCGGATTTCATATTTCTCTGCCGCCCTCGAAAGTCTTGCGCCATTCTCCGGTAGATGTGACCATCCCGGCATTTCGTAGAAAGGCATGTCAGCTCCCGTTGTATCCACAGGTATCATCGTCCACCTAATCCGAAGAGACCTCCAAAAAGTCCACTCCCTCCTCCTCTACCTCCACTGTCTCCTCTCATAGCCTCATCCTCAATCCATAGTCGGAGGAAATCTCTATCTTTCATCTCATCCACACTTGTCAGTCGAGTCTGTAGTTGTGCTTCTTGCCTGCTGAATGCCAGCAGCGTCGGGATGCTTGTAATCTGTATCCTGACATAAGCTTCCATGACGTATCGTAACGCCCATACGAAGGTATTCGCTGGGTACCTCAGCCCTTATAGTCACATACCATATACCGCCCAGCGACTTCCCCCAGTGTAGGCGAATCGAACTCTACCTCTGCGAAGCCAACACCGCCTTGATTTTCCCCCGCTCCTCCTTCAATCATGTCCCTGACTATAGGCGCAATGATCTTGCATGAAGGACACCATGACGCACTCCAGAATGTGATGAGGGCCCTCCGGCTTGAGGCCGAAAGAAGGTTTACGGTATCAAAGTCTGACGGAGAGCGTACACTAGGGGGCAAGACATCAGCAGAGATAAGACCAAGAGATGAGAGGTTTAGACATACTTACGGATCGTAGATACGGTTCTTGCCTAATCGCAAAAGTGATGTGCTGAAGGACCGAGCTGATAAAGCGGTGCTCGGAGCACCAAATTTCCTAGCTGTGCATTCCCTTGAGAGTCTGCTCACCATGGTACTGGGAGTCTTCATGGCAGATTATAGGATTTGGAGCAGAGGCGAAAATTGGTCTGTGGTTGGTCCATAGGATGGAAAAGGCTCCAACTAGTTACCAGTACCAACTGAGACACACACTACAAGAGGTGAGACTAAGGGTAGATGCCCTAAGTCTGATCGCCAATGAGAGCCCGTTGTACTCCTGTTACGTACTCCTGAGCTAAGGGAACTCGGGAGGCACATGCGCAGGTACGAGGCACCCTAAATACGGCTTACGGGCTAGTTCTAGAGTCTGCAATTTCCCCTGAATTGGTTTCATTTTTTCCTCCTCTTCCTGCTCACTACGTCGCAACTCGCAACTTCCATCTATCGTTCATTTTTGACAGGCATCTTTCGCCTGCATCCATTCTTTGCCATCCACTGTCTCTTACGGTCTCTTATTAATTTCTTTGCATCGATCAACATCGTCTCTTAAGAAAATAGTAAATAATAACAATACAACAATATTCACGCAATGCATACCTCAACTGCATTGGCCTTTGCTGCCTCTCTTTCCACCGCGCTCGCTGCACAACAAGGCTTCAATTACGCGTCAACCTTCTCAAGCGGTGCCCCGAGACAGCAAAATGACTTTGAAACCGATTTCACCAATGCCAAAGGCCTCGCTGGTACCAATGGCGGCTTCACCAGTGCCAGACTCTACACAATGATCGTAAGCAATCCTTACACCTCGATGCTAAAACGTCTGTCTCTGCTACCGAGTCTAACATTGCCTGTCCACGTCTAGCAAGCTGGCACCGCCGATGATGTCATCTCCGCTATCCCTGCCGCTCTCGCAATTCCTGGTACCCAACTCCTCCTCGGCATGTGGGCTTCAGGCGGTCAAACCGGCCTCGACAACGAGCTCAGCGCCCTCAAGACTGCCATCTTAACTTACGGCTCAAGTCTGGCAAAAATTGTGTCGGGAATATCCGTTGGCAGCGAAGATTTGTATCGTGAATCCCCCACGGGTATCGAAAACCTCTCCGGCGTAGGAGCGGACGCGGCGACCGTGTCTAGTTTCATCAGTCAAGTAAAGCAAGCAATTGCAGGCACCGCTCTGAGCTCTGTCCCAGTCGGTCACGTTGACACCTGGACTGCGTGGGTCAACGGATCAAATAGCGAAGCTATTACGGCCTCTGATTTCATCGGCATGGACGCATACCCATACTTCCAGAACACCTTCGACAATCCTATCGAGCAGGGCAAGGCCTTGTTCTTGCAGGCATACGACGCGACTAAGGCGGTTGCACAAGGCAAGCCTGTCTGGGTCACCGAGACCGGATGGCCAGTCACCGGCAAGACCGAGAACCTTGCCGTCCCATCAACTGCTAATGCTAAGACCTACTGGGACCAAGTCGGCTGCCCGCTCTTTGGCAATACCCCCATCTACTGGTACACCCTCGAGGATGTTGACACAACCACCCCCAACCCCAGCTTTGGCATCATTACTCCAGCGAGCACCACGCCTCTATACGATCTGAGCTGCAGCAACACGTATGTCACTCCTTATTTGTGTATAACGTATTGATATGCTAACATTCACCTCCTAGAACGTCCTCGTCGTCGGCTTCTTCCTCGTCCTCAACATCTACTGCAGCGTCCTCTGGCACAGCCTCTGCAAGCTCACTATTCACCACGACATCCTCAGGCGCAGCATCTGCAACCGGCAGTGGCTTTGCTGCTAGTGGTACAGCCGTCTCTACTGGGTTTGGATCTGCCAACAGCACATCAGGCTCTGGCTCTAGCTCTGGCTCAAGTTCGGGCTCTGGTTCTGGCTCCGGCTCCGGCTCTGGCTCCGGCTCTGCTGGTAGCTCTGGTGTCGCAGGTAGCACTGGCAAAACTGGCCCTACTCCTACTAGCACGGCTCATTTCACTGGTGGTGCGGTCGCGAATGTGGGATCTGTCCTGAGCGTACTCACAGCTCTGTTGGCCGTGGCTGTGTTTGTACTTTAGATTGGTTGTTAAGTGTCTCGGCGTGCATTCAGGTTCTAGTCATTATACTTAATTAATTCAATTAAAAGTTGTACTCGTCCATTACCTCCTTCGCTTTAAAGTGTATGGAATTACTCGTCAGAATGTTCAGCTCCGGACAATGATGATGCTCGATGCCCCTTGTGAGGATGTTGACTAGCTATTTTCATCAAACACGATAGAATTCCTGAGATAAACGCAAGTATGAAACCTCACAGGCTCCAAAAACCTTACCACCCCGAATCCATTGTTCTCGCATTGTTAGGTATTGCCTTTGAAACGGCGATGGCCTTCGACTACTCCTAGCGATCCGTGCAGGCACTCCTGACTTATTTAGTACTTCAACGTCAAGCAAAGCCTGGCACGCGTGTGCACTACTATCTACACCGATGCCTTTGTTGCGGGGTAGTGAACCCAGCTCATGAGTTCGAACAAGGTAAGATCTATCTCTCGAGAGAAGGAAGGGG